>VDFB02121408.1:0-64146 GCA_007258455.2 Sequoia sempervirens | reverse complement strand
TTTGATTGTCAATTCCAATCTTAGGATAAGACCATTAATCTTAGCAATATTTATTGTTCAAAATAGAAAGAATAAAATAGTTCTACAATCCCAAAAATACTTTAAAATAAAAAAAATGAATAGCATTCATTTTACTAAAGTAAAGTGTTTTTTTATAGAATGATCTTTTTTGAAATTGGAATAGAAATTTACAAAAGTAGATAATAGAGTGAGAAACATAATAGAGAGAAGAACCTAGAACCAAACACTAAAACTCAATATCCAAGATTTAAATATGTCACATAGACTTCTTGCTTTGCATTGTCATTTGTACAACCTAGAATACCATAGAACTTCCAAAAATGTGTTACTCAAATATGATAATTTACCCAATATGTTTAATCAAACATGGGAACATACCAACAATATTTTAGGTAATGAAATTGATAAAGAAATACAATAAATGATAAGAACTAAACTTCATTAAGTAGAAAATAGAAATGAACAATGAATGTGAGAATACTCACAAACCTTTATGTTGTTGAGTGCTCTCAAAATACTTGCAAATACCCAAAAAAAGGAAAAGTGTTTAGGGCTATTTTGGAGCTTGCCTTCAAGTCAATCCCTTATAATGTTTTTTCAAGCTACAGATAACCAATTTGGAAAAATGATAAAATAATATTTGTGTTCTCTTATCCTATGTGCATCTAAGAATTAATAGAAATAGCAATGTAATGAAGCTATGAATATTATCCCCAATCTATGGGAAAGACTGCAAAAGTGTATGAATAATCAAGTAGATGGTGGCCTATACCAAAGAGATTATCCCAATAGATAATGGGAGATGCAATACCAAATTATAAAAATATTATTCAAATGAATAAGAACAATATTACCACAAAAGATGAGATCCTTGAAGGATTTGAGAGATGTGTAACCTAAGAAATCTTGTGAGAGCTTCAATAAATGACATACAACAATAGAATGTAGAAAATATGGAGTCCTTAAACCTTCAGTAGAAATTTTAGAAGAGTTTTTCTGAAAGAGAGATCCCAAATAGTTTAAAAGATGTTTTTCTAAAAGGAAATGAGAGAGTTTTTAGGTCAGATTTGTATGCATGAAGCATTATATTGCCAATTGAGCATCATGATATGTGGAAATAGATAGATGAATGGGAAACCAATGATTCAAACTCAAAAACTTATAGGATTCCATCATATCATGTGAATGTATGTGTCACACTCGCATCCCAGAGAAGTTATTTAGAATTTAGCACATGCTCCCATAATAGAGGTGAGAATGATATTGTGTTCTAAAATATAGAAAACCTTGGTGAATGTAGAATAGGCTAAGTTGCAATATCAAATTAAACTAATTTAAAATGTTATGGAAGTGACACTAAAGTAGGTTCAAAACACAATGTGGAATTATGAAGGTATGCAATTTTCTATTTTACACTTGGAAGTCTTCACAATGGAATATACCTTGAGACTCCCTTTAATGTTGAAGAGGATATTCATGGGATTAACTCTAAGAAAATTGAACTAAGTATCTTGGAGACCTTTAATATGTATCCAACTAGATTTACTTTTTCCAACGAGCTAGGATTTTTCACAATTAAATAATTTTCTACTTTTCTTGTAATTTTGTACTTAGCTTGTCCTTGTCTAGCTATCCATTTCAACTTTGAAGGAGGACATGAGTGTGGTGACTCTTTGGTTTCTAATGGGAACCATAATGTACTAGTATTCTTAAATTTCTAGTTTGATTTGCAAACTATATTAATTGGTGGAATTCAAATTAATGAAGTAGATTTGAAGGAGTGCATTTTTTCATACCTTTTTATGTATTATATAAACTATCTTATTTTTTATCAAATCTTTAATAATCATTTTTGTTGCATGTTACTTGTTTGAAAATTATTGGTTACAATACATACATTCATTCACTAGTTTATTTCCCTTTGAACTGCTATCATAATTTAGATTAGTGGTATCATATCTATTCACTTATATAAGTCCCATCAGACATAATACTTGAATATCAATGACTTAGATTGAAGGAAAGGGACCCTCAAGCTACCATCCTATAATCTATACACAACCATACATGGCCAAGGAACAAGCTAACTTCATACACCCTTTCAAGGTTTTGATTAATGTAGCTCTAAAAAGAGGACATGAAAATATGATGAACTTTTTGCATTTGATGATGAACTCCACAAGTCCTAGAAATCACTTGCAAGCAATTACTTGTCACAAATAAAGAGAAAAAGAAAGATTTTCTCAACAACTTGAGAATTGTATTGATGCAATAACCTGAATGAATATATTACAATGAAAGGTGAATCCTTATGAAAATGAAAAAAATAAGAACTAGATGAGGATTTTATTAGACTATGACAAGTGTCAGCATCCTATACAATGAGATAACATGACCTGTAATTAGCCCAAACTAATAATGAAAAATCAATTCTTACGTTTAGCTTAATTAATTAAAACAAAAGGGGCCTAATAATTAATTAATGATTATTTAATTATTAGGTGATTGCCTATTTAATCCAACAACCTCCCTTTAGATCAACTTAGGGAGAAGCTAAAATGTAATGAAGAATGCAATGATGGATGCATGAATGGGTCTCGACTACAAGGCCTGATGAGGCACCCATGTACAAACAAATGGCATCTCTCATCTAGAAAAAAGGATAAAACCTCATTGGAAAAAAATCATCTCCAAAAGAGAGACAAAAGAAATAAAAGCATTCATGTGAAAAAAGAATGCAAGACTCAACATGCCCCTCAAATTTTTGCTTCTGTCATATAAGTACAATCAAGATCCCCCCATATGAGAGAAAAGAAGATACAATGAATCCCCCACAGAAGGAAGTAGCTCCTCTGTCCAAAGTGAGTGCTCAAAAAAGAAGAATAATGAAGATGATCGAAAATCAAAAAATATTGTTCCTCCCCTTAGGAAGAAACACATCCAATGGTGAATATAGAAGAAATTCCCTTAGAAGAAGAGGTCTCATTATGGGTGCCTCAAAAAAATATAGAACAAGGTCACCAAATGCAATGATGAAGTGATGACATAAGGTAATTCTATCATAAAATAGGAAGCAAATATCATTAAGCATGTCCTCAATATCTAAAATGTGTGACTCAACAAATAACATTGCAATGTCTGGTAAGAAGTCATCCCACAAAACTGAAATTAAAATACAAGAAACATCTTGTTGAAGTGAGTTGATCTTTGAAGATGCGGGAAGTGGAGGAGGTGGAAGCTCAACACTAGTCTCATGAACCAAGGTGATGATGGAAGTACACATAAGTTCAAGTGACCAAACTTATCTTCAGATATGATCCACTTTAGATGAATGAGAATATAAACTAGTCAATGGTACTACAAGATCATTTGGAGAAAATGAGAGAATGAATGCAATTGAGATGCATGATCAACTATACCAACTATAATAATCTCTCTATTGTGAAATTCTCTAATAAAAACTAAATCATATGTGAACTCTACTTTCTTACCTACTCCACTATGTGCAATCTGATACATGGAAATGAGATTGGAGGATAGTGAAGGAACACAAAGTACATCATAAAATATGTCATTATCAAAATCTATAGATACTTTCCTACTAAAACTCTGGTGTTCCTATCAATATGTGTGGTGATGTGTAAGGCTCATATGGAGAGAACACAGCTGAAGATGAATCCATGTGATGTGATTCTCTTGAATCAAGAAGCCATTGACTAAATTGAACTAAGGACTAGAGGATGCAAAGAGTACATGGCCTTTCATCTTGTCTACTCCATGTACCATGGTGGTTGAACTTGATTGTGAAGGTGTTGAAGTGGAGGAGGAGGAGGCAGCATAAGACATATATGAAGGCAATTGAATATGATTCTTCTATAAAAGGTGTTCCATCTCATCAATATTCCTTTCATAACATTAATTCTCATCATGTCTTGACTTTTTGTAATATGCATATTTTAGTTGATCCTTCTTAGACGACTCCCCTTAGAAGAAGAAGAATATTCAGAGGTATCATGTGAATTTGATTCCTTTTCTTGCTCATTTTCCTTGGAATCCTTGTGTTTTTTGTTTATTTCCTCTACCATTTAAAGCCTTCTAGTTTCTAGTGCCTAGTGTTGCAGTAAGAGCCTATGGTTTGGAAGACTTCAATGAGCTCATTTCTACCAACTTTTCTTGATCTCTAGTGAGTGATATAGAAAAATCATCAAGTAAAGGCATGGTGAATCTAGTACCAAGTGCATCTCTAGTGGCATAAAAGGTAGAAGCAAATAATGAATAGTCAATACCAAGCTTGGCAAAGATGGAGAGAATCAATTGAGAGTCTTATTTGTTAATACCACACTGTTTTAACTGCAATATGAGAGACTTGAGCTTGGTGTAGAAGTCTTGGATGTTATCAAAAAAATTAGGATTCAAACTAGTACTAGTATTTTCTATCTAAAATTCTCTCAAGTTATCCTGCTTCCCAAATAAGGACTCCAATTGAGTCCAAATCTAATTGGGTGTGGTGCAAGATTCAACACAAAAGATAAGATCATGAGACATAGGCATGAATAATATCCCAAAAGCCTCATCATACCTATTAAATCATTTTTTATTGTCTATAGCTCTTTTAGGTTCAATTTCTATACCCATGGCCACTCTGTATAACCCTTGTTTCTTCAAATGTATCTCCTTTTTTTCACCCATAATAGTTGTATGAAGTGACTAGAGATATATGTGTGGAATCTATGATGATTGAATCATAAAATATAGAAATTAAAATATAAACAATAATAGAGACCCTCACAATGCAATAAAATTTCCTTTTGATCCCAAAAAATTGACCTTTATTTACATATTTCCCAAGAAAATAACAAAAAAATGAAAACCTAAGATATGATGAAAATAGTAGGAACCTAGTAAATTTTATGGAAAACTAGGTTAAATACATCTATGAAGAGAACTAGATTATCTTTCTAATTCCACAAGAATTGTGGAAATTCAAGATTTGAGTCAAATTTATGACCCTCTAAGTGAAAAAATTGATCTCATTAGAGGCCTATAGAATTTACCAAGAGTAGAATCTACAAAAATTAGTCACACCACTAGACCAATCTTAGAACTAGCTTTCTAATGGTATAAGGATCATGAAAAATAGAGATTAGACACCCAAGTTATACCTAACTTCATAAAACTTTCCCAATCTACCCTTCAAACAACATAGGGGGCTATAAAAATAGCATTTGGTCCTATTGCGGACCAAGGGGCAAGGAGTAGAGAGCTAAGATGATAGCCCTTGAGCATCAATGTGACCCTGAAGGGGGTTGTGGCACTCGGTGCTAGGATGTGAGGGTTAGCCCTCAAATATCAATAAGATCATACACTAAGGCGGAGGTGCTAGGTGGTTATCAATGGCCCTTGGTCACAAATGTGACCTTAGGTGATGAGTTTGAGGACATGAGATGAGCTAACAAAAGAGAATATTCCACTATAACATTTAGATTATGGGAAGATATGTCAATGGTCAATATAATGATATCATCTAGCCATAATCTAATGTCATATCAGTAGTTTCATGTCATAAAAATTGAAACCATCAATTTTTTAAAAAATACTACCACTATTTCCATATGAATTGCTTGAAAATTACACAAAAATGTTAAAAAATTACATATAGATGTTTGAAACTTGCACAAAGTGTAGCAATGGGGCATGAAAGCATACAAAATGTACAATCACATATAGATTATATACATGTGTAAATATTTTCAAGCTCAAATTTTGTGCCCAAGAAAAAAATCACCAGAAATTTCCTAATCTCAAATTTTAGTGAATGAATAGTTGATGCTTAGGTTTTTGGTCACTCCAAATGCAATAGTGAGGTCAATTTTTCCCTAGGATGCATCAATTTTTTTCAAGGATAGACCTCTCAAAATTTGGATAGGAGGCTGCAAATCTAATGCTCTAATACCATGTTGGAATTGATGGTGAACCCCACAGCTCCCAAAAATCACCTACAAGGAATTACCTATCACAAATAAAGAGAAAAATAAAGATAGGTTTTCTCAACAACTTGATAATTGCATTGATGAAACAATCTAAATTAATATATTACAATGAAAGGTGAATCCTTATGAAAAGGAAAAAAGAAAAGTCTGGGTGAGGATTTGATTAGACTATGACAAATGTCAAATTCCTATGTAATGAGACAACACAACCTATAACTAGCCCAATTATAATGAAACCATAATTCCTAAGTTTAGTTTAATTAATTAAAATAAAAGGGTCCTAATAATTTACTAATGGTTAATTAATTATTAGGTGATTACCTATTTACTCTAACATAACTACCTATCTTAGCTCCTCCAACAAAATAAAGATAGCCTACAACCAAATATAGAATTAGAAAAGAGGTAGTTTGGTGATCAAATCCCTTTCAAGGTCTAAGAAAATTTTGACATTCCAACTTTTCAAGGGAAAATTGATGCAAATGAAGTCAATGACTAGATATCTAGGTTGGAAAAATATTTTTTTATAAGTTCCACTTCTAAGATTCCAATAATATAAACTTTTTTCTCCTCAAATTTAAGCCTAATGTGAAATAATCATGGGGGTGAAGTTGTTATTAAGGAAGAATCACAGAGGAAAAGTTAAGGGTCAAAAATTTTATGCAATGATGAATGAGAACCCCACATAGAGAACTTATTCATGGAATATTTCATGTTGTATTTCCCTAGAGACATATACGGTGAGAAGTATATGTAATGGTAGTTTTTTCAACATAAAAAAGGCCTAAATAGTTCAAGATTACACCACAACCTTCCATGCATTATAAGTTAACATTGAATCCAAAATACAAATAAGAATCATGTCTTAAAGTATCATAGTGGAACTAAAATATATTTAAATAAAAATTAATTTCTAATGATTGAGACCTTGGGGTTTCTTTCTAATATACAATAAATATTGAAGGAAAATTCAAATAAAAATGAAGGAATATTTTAGAAACACTATGGTAAATGGATAATGTATTACCAAGTTCATGAGAAAGAAAAACAACAAAGGAATTTCCATAATAGGTACTATCACCAATGAAAGGCACCAAAAAGACACTAAGAGGTATTGGTATGTGGTGTGAATTCCTTAAGAATCCCTAACATAACACTAAGGATTATGAAGACAACAAGGCTTTAGCGATAGGCACACAAGAAGTGGAGGCCACTTCTAATTCAATCCATGTAGATCATTTTGAGAAAAAGGAATGTGATAAAATAATTAAAGTAGATCGATATGTAACAATTGCTACTAGAAAAGTGTTTCCCTATGAGGATGAGGAACACCTATTCTAATTATATATGTGGGTGAATGGGAAGGACCTACACTTCATTGTTGACAATAGAAGTCAAAAAAATTCAATCTATAATAAAGTTTCAAGAGATTGAGCATGCAAATAACACCTCACCCACAATCGTACTCCATGGGATTAGTGAGCCAATGGAGATATATTTAGGTAAGTAGATAATATCAATTATCTTAATACATCAACCCCTTTAGAGATGAAGTAATATATGATGTAGCACCTCTAGAACTAAGTGATGTCTTATTGGGGAAACCATACATGTACAAGTGTCTTGGCATCTCTAAGTCTAGTCCTTGTAGTGTCATTATCAAGCTAAGTGAATGGAAGTATTTAATACTAGAGGTAATTTATATATATCCCATATCCTTGATTAGTGTAAAATAATGTCAATAAGTGATTTCTTAATTTTGAATATTTGTACTATTAATGATCTAACTTAGGGAGGTAAGGTTAGTTGTAGTAAGAACTCTTACAAAAATATGGGTACCCAACATGACTACCCAATAGAAGAAAATGGATTATATTTTTTATGGTATTAGGATTATTCACGTTACCAATAGAGGTAATTGTGAACTATCAAGTAAAGTATTCGATCCAACTCATTCTATGGAAACTATTACTATATGGGCCACCACACATGAGATAAACTTTAAAGAGTTATATAATCAAGTGAAAAAAATAAGAATTGATTTAGAAGGGGCATATTGAACCAAGTGCCTTACTTGGTGGAAGACTTACTTTTGTTTCGAAGAAGGATAGAATTTTTCATCTATACTATTGGGATTTGAACAAGATCACATAAAGAATAGGTATATAATTCCTCGAATCGATGACCTCTTGGATGAACTCAATAGAGTCAATTTTTTCATCAATTTATTTGAATTTTAGTTACCACCAAGTTGTAATTAAATAATTATGTGTGGAAGACTCCTTTAAATCTAAAGAGGGCTTGTTTAAGTGGTTAGTCATGTCCTTTGGCTTAACTAATGCACTTGTCAGTGCCTTCATGTGAATGATGGAAAATATACTACAACATCTGATTGATTCCTTTGTTGTCTATTTAGACAACATACTAATATTTTAAAAAAAAGGGATTATCTATAGCTTATTCAATGGGTACTCTCAGATATATGGCAACATAAACTCTATGCTAATAAAGAAAAAAATTCCTTTAGTATAAAGAGGGCTCAATACTTGGGATATATCATGGAAAGGGATGGTTTTCATGATATTAGTTTAGTTTAATCTTAGGGGGTGCTATCCAAGGGGATTTTATTTAATCCTCTTTAATAAAACCCCATTAGATGGAGCTCCTTAGGTTTAAATCATTATTTTTTCTAAAAATATATGATTTTAGCAAAAAATAAAGGTGTCCCACAAGTAGCACACACTATTATGGGATTATCCACTTGTCAATAAAACCTTGACACTCTATCTCCATAGATTCCATGCTAGGACTTCCTACAACCAAACATAGCCGCCATTGTGTGTACATGGTGCACTAGTTTTCAAACATAGCCATCTTGGTACCTTGCAAGAAGGGAATTTCTATAGAAGAAATTTCCAAGATTTTCTTTGAATTTTTTAGGTGTATTTTATCTTCCCTAAGGTATCATTCATCACAAAGATAGTAGGTTCCTCAAATTATGGTCAATATTATCGATTATGATGGACATCATGTTGATGAAGTTCACTATATTTCACCTCTAGACTAATGGAAAAACACATTTTGTGGGTGTATCATGTTTAAAAAATTCCCACATGTGGGATGAGAGTCTACTCTATGTCCACAATATAATAATAATTCACTTCATATATTCACTTGGTATAGTCCATTTGAAGTTTACCTTGGGTATCGGCCCTTCACTTTTTGAATTAGCCTTATCTATAATGTTTAATGAGACCCCATTGCATGCCGAAAAGGGTATGGTTAAGTTTTCTTGGTTTGTTGAGAATATTTGTCATATATGGCAATAAGTTCATGAGATCTACAATGTACCAACTAGAAATACAAGGAAAAGCATGAACACCACAATTAAATGCATCAGCTTCAATTTGGTGACAAAATCTAGATTCATCTCTAGAAAGAACAAATTTTAGAGCCACACATGAAACACATCCCCTTTGATATGGACCCTACACCATCCTCAAGAAAATAGGTGATGATGCCTTCAAGTTCAATATGCTCCCTTTTCTTGGATTGCATTCATTTTTAATGTTGAGTTGTTGCATCCATATTTTCTACCATTGTTGGACACCTTAGAAGTTGTTAAACGCCTTCATAATGTAGAATTGAATTTGGACATTATTGTTCCACCAAACACATCAAGTCACTATGAACAACAATTTTAAATAGAAAATGAAACCAAAAATAAATATTTGATATCTATCCTAATGAAACAAAAGAAAAAGGGGGGTCCTTTTTTTCTTTAAAATAATGTGTGAGGTTTGTGATATAGATGGACCTATTTTCCTTTATTTCATTAGAAAATGAGATCCACACAAAGAATTGAATTACAACCCTTAGATGAGTCAACTCAATGAGGGAATCTACTGATTTCCTTATGATTGAGGACAGGGGTATTAGCCTGAATAGCACTTTTGAGAGAAAAACTAAAAATAGTAAATCAACTCAATTATACCCATTCAAACTTGAATCATCAATTTAAAGCATAATACAGATAGAAACAATCAAGTTTTGACAAATCTAGAAATTGCAGAGTGATGTGTACCTATCACCAAAATGCATATTCGAGAGGCCACCTGGAACTAATTCGCCCATAAGTGAATGGGTCTCTATGTATAGGCTTGACTCAGCTTTCGGGATCCTCTAGTTTCAGTTTGTAGCTTCTGTTTGTTTTGAGTTTCAATGTCGGACAGTCAAAAATGAGGTATGTAGGTTAGATTTCATGAATTGACAACAAATATGACAACTTTTTGCAACTTTGTCACTTTTTCGATTTTTCTCTTCAAGAGATCTTCAATCCTTCTTCAACCTAAGATCTGCAACACAAACACAAGAGGTAAAAATTGTTTGGTTTTGGTGAATGGGGGTTTTCCTTGGTCAAACCCCATTTGTGTAATTAAACCTTGAATTGAAATAATGAAACATGAAAGGAATGATGAATGAACAATGCTATGTTGCAACTCACCAAACCCTTAAGTAAAAATTTGGAGGACTGAAATGTCAATCTTGATCTTGCATGAAAAGACTTAAATGAATGTGGATCTTGATGCTTGAATCTTGATTTTAATGCTTGACTTGGATCTTTGAAACCTACATCACAATGTTAGCTCCAAAAACATGCATGATGCATAAGACTTTGACATGATGCTTGAGATCTTGATTGTTGCAATAAATCATTGATAATTCTGCTCTTGAATGACCTTGATCATAATCTTTACTATATTTTTGCTTACTTGAATTTCTAGGATTGCTTCTTGAGAATTCTATGATTTGAATGATAAAATAACCTTGTATTTATAGATATCTATCCTTAATTTCCCAAAAATTAAACATCACAAGCCAACATTAAAATTTGAAAGCAGGCATATTAAAATACCGCCAAAAACATATTTTAAATTTAGGTTCAAAGGCCTTGGAAGGACCCATTTGCCCATGGGTGAATGGGTCCCAGGTCCCTATTCCTAGAACACACATTGCTTAAGGTAAAGTATTATGTGTTGACATTAATTGTTGTCAGGTTTCCTCTTCAGAAAATGTAATTTATTAGGCTTGTAGATGCAAAAATAGGGCTTATTAAGGCATAATTAAGTCCAATTTAATTGAGGGGACCCAAACAAAGTGTGAAAATGTAAATGCGTATATTTTTCTACACTACACCTAAAAATAATACAAACTTTTAATTGAGCACTTTCTCCTTTGAGGAGAAGACTTTCTCATGCTCATGAATGTGGTTGCTTGAATGAATTATGCAGGATCTATACAATGTACACATGATTGAAGAATTTTAGAGATTCATAAATGGGTGTAAGATGACCCCTTTTGTGAAAGGAGAGGTAAATTTATAGGTTTTTGAATGAAGAAATGGATGGTTGTGATTAATTCACTTGATTTAAAATTTAATTTACTTTTGCTAATTTTAATTTAAAATTGCTTGCATGATATTAAATCTATTTCATTTAGGAATGTGCAAGCATAAATCAAGGAATCAACAACTTGCATGACCTAATGAGTGAAAGAGATTGATTTTTATAATGAATCAATTATGACATGATGAGAAGATAATTAATTAATTATTCATATAACTGATTAATTATCTATGCATGAAGTTTAATTATAGAATTTTATGAAAGGATAATCAAATAATTATTTATATAATTAATTAATTATGCGTGCATGGATTTAGGAATTGATTAATTAATCACAAAGTGATGTTTTTTTTCTAAGAGGAGGTAAAAATTTATTGAATCAAAGAAAAATTACAAAGAACCAGGGAGCAAGCCCACCGAACCACAAACAAACCTAGAAACAAAAGTTCCCAAGGAACCTAACCAAAGAACCAATTACATATGAAAGTCCTCCATGATAATCTTTTTGAGTGACAAAGACAAATCTGAGGAAAGGAGTCTCCAGTCATCAATATTCCACCTCTTTGGATGCTCAGAAGCCACTTTGCCAGAAGATCAACCACTCTATTCCATTCCCTAGGAATATGACAAAAAGAAACAAATTCCAAAGAACTACATAGATTCACAATTTTTCTAATCACCACTGCCAACTGCCAATTAACTCCATCAACCCTCTACTCATTAAGCATATCAACAACAATCTATGAATTAGATTCACAAATAATTATTTTCCAACCAAAAGAACAACTTCTTTCACTAGCATGAAGAATCGCAAGAGCCTCCATGAGATTGTTGGAATGATGACCCTTATAAATAGAGAAGGAGAACACCACCCCACCATAACTGTCTCTAGCAATACCACCAATCCCAACATGCCTAGGATTCCCCCTAGAAGATTCATCAGTATTTATCTTTAGAATTCCTTAGGGAGGGGGATGCCACTGACCCTCTTGATGAATCTTCTTCTTGACCTAATGAGGACCCTTACAAGATGAGAACCTACACCCTCTATCCACCAAGTTCAAATTCCTCACAAAAGGAATATCACTAGGATCCACAGTAACCGAAAGATCGCACTTAGCTAAGATAGTCTCTTGAATCTTATTGAAGGTCTTCCCCCATAAATGATCCGCTACCATCTTCGCATATGAAGTGATGTTAGTAGATTAAAATAGAATTAATTAATTAATAATTTGCTAATTAATTAATGTTAATTACTTAGCTAATGGAATGTGATGAGAAATATGGCACAATCAATTAATTTGATCAATGGGATGATGTTCTAGGAATTAGCTAGGATGAATTAATGTGTATGATAAATGATAGAAGTGGTGAAATTAGGATGGCAAAACCTAGGTGTCTACAATCACGAATCTTTTTGTTAAGACACTAAAAAATTAATAAATTCATTTCTATCATGTGGTATAGGCAAGACAGTTTCCTCACCAAGGCAAGTGGTTCACTAAGGATAATTGATAAAAGGTTTCCTTTTTTGTTTGTTTTTTTATGCAACAAGGGTGTCCCCGCGACTCAGCCCATACCTTGGGTACCTAGGGCAAGTTGGGGAGAGACTAGCCCCCTATGGGTGGACACCATAGCCCGCATACAAGCCCACCAGTCAACCACGAGAGTGGTGGGTTGAGGGGTCAATTAATTTGACTGAGATCTAGGAGCATTTGGATGGTATTTGCATAGCCAACTCTAGGACATATTGACACTCTATTTTTTGGTATTTTCTATCTACATAATTTACATTTTTGAATGCCTCTGGAGTGGAATTGACCCATGAGAATTTATTTAGTTTCTTAGGAGGAAAATTTTGGGCTTCCCTCCAAGCAACTTGAACTAATTCTCTTGGAGACCTTTCCAACACATCCAATTTTGTTGATTTTTACCCAAATGGCTAAGAGTTATGACTCCACCAAATTGAGGTACCAAAATTAAATATCTTTCTAGTTTTCTTTTAATTTTTTAATTAATTTATACTTATCCAACTATCTATTTCAACTTCCAAGGGGTGCACAAGAATGATGACTCTTTGGTTTCCAATAGGAACACCATAATTTATTAATTTTAGTAAGTTTCCAAATTTGATTTGTAAAATATATAAATTGGTTGAATTTGAATCAATATAGAAAAGACATGCATCTCTTCCATATAATTTGTTATATATTGTATAAGCTCTCTCAATTTTAAATAAAATCTATCTTTATCAATTTCAAACATATTATTATTACATATTTACTTGTTTGACAATAACTAGTTACAATACATATAATCCCATTGACTTCTAAATTCCTAATAGTATTCAAATCAGCTATCTTAATTACTTTATTGTATGAAATATATCTATGTAATTAACTTATATTATCTAAATAAAACAATGTATTTCTTGTTATATCATATTAAGAAAAATTATAAATATAAAAAAATATTTTAAAAAATCAGTTTAACCATATTCAAGAACAAAAATAAAAAAGGCAATGACTATTCATTATTAGAGTTTTTAATATATTTAAGTGTATTATTTAAAATTTATATTTGAATTTAATCTTTAATAGTTAACTTGTTATATATTAAAGATGGGACTCAATTTTTTGGTTACAGTTCAAACCCGTCGTGGACGTCAATTGTAAACCTAAAACGGAAATAATATAAAACGGGATACCATCTAAATATAAATATTAACCAGGTCGATATCATTTATTATTATTATTATTTTATTACTAATTATGTCAACCTATTATTGACGACCCTAATATCATTGAAAGGGTGAAGCATGGGAATAGTACGTCATGCCTTACGTCCCTCCGTATTAAGTTACGGAACGGGGTGATATTATAATAAAGGCTTATTAGTCGCCACACAAACAGGGATATTATATTGACTGCTAACGGATTTAGTTAATATTTTCTTCAAAGGTCAATGTTTTTATTAAAGTTCTTTTCGGAGGGTTTTTATATCAAATTAAAAAAATTATTTAGCTACTCATATATGAATACAAGTCTTTAAGTTGAAATATTTTTGGCGGGTGTAATCTTAGTCTCATTCTTTATGGTGTGGAAGGAATACAATTAGCAAGACTCGACCTCTAGTCAGCTCATTTAAAACCATTCAACTTCATCAAACCTAAGGTATGTTGATGCTTTTTTAAAAATTGTCACTTTTTATTTTGATTGATGAGATTATTTATTATGATATTTATGTATACAACTATTAAACTAAAATTTGAATATCATAACAAGTGTTGGTTAATGGTAACATTAAAATTATATATTGCATTTTAGTGTATACTTATTTTATATATTCTTACATTTTGGTGAAGGATTGAAGGTTTTCGAAGAAGAAAGTTGTTGTTGTTGGTTAGTAAATTTTATGTTAGGATTTAATTGATTATAAACATTTATAAATGTAAGAGATTGAACAAAGGATTTTATTGTCTCATAAAAGCTTTCCCTCTTAGTATTGTTTAAAAACACAATTAATTGTAAAATCATTTGCAAGATTTGGTACTTGACTATTTTACTTTAGAAAATAACATCAAGAAATGATAACCTTTTCAAGTACATTTGAAGGTTATGTAGCTTCTATTCCATTTCATTAAGAAGCTCACTCAATTTCTCCAACTATAGAATTTGAGCATAAACCTATTTTCAATTACTATAAACTATTTCCCTTTGGTTGACTCGGATTCCCATAACAAGGATGAGGATGGTTTTGTTTCTGTCAAGGGCAGAAATAAGAAGCAAAATGATTCTTCCCCCCCTCTGGGTCACAAGGGGGTTACCACAAGGCGGCAGAAAGTGGATTGTGGCTTTGAGTGTAGGGGCTAAGGGAGGACTTCCTCCCAGAAGAGCAAAGAAAGGGAATGTAAGAAGGATATTGCGGATGGGGTCCAAAAAACCTGGTTTGACTTGTGCTCAACGAGCACACCTTCTTCTTGCAAATGAAGATCATTTCGTAGAACATCATGGGGTTAAATAATATACACAAGCATGACCTCTTGAAAAATTTGATCCGGGATCATAAGCTAGATATTTTGCTTATCCAAGAAACAAAGAAGCAAATTGAGAAGTTGGAATCTTTAAAAATTTGTTTATTTAAGGATTGTGGTTTTCATGGATTTAACTCAAAGGGTACCTCTGGTGGTATTGCTACATTTTGGAATGCTAGAGTGGTGAAGGGTTTCTTGGTTGTAGAGGATTTTAATCATGTGGATACCCGTTTTATCCATCTTCATGACAACTCCTCCTAGATTATTTCTAACATCTATGCCCCTAATGTGAAGAGGGCTAGGAAAGGTTTATGGGATAGACTCAGGTCAATGAGGTTTTCCCTTATTGACTCCCCTTGGTTGGTTATAGGTGATTTTAATACTCCCATTAGCTAGTTATAGGTGATTTTAATACCCCCCTATTTGCTGATGAGAAGCTGGGAGGATCTCAAATCCCCCCTAACAATCATCACAACTTAAGAATGTTCATTAATGATAATGCTCTCATTGATGTGGACCTATAGGGGTCCAAATTCACCTAGTCTAATAGAAGATTTGGTGCAAACAATATTCAAGTAAGTTTGGATCGAGCTCTTTTTTTAGCCTCCTAGTTTGTGGATTTCTCTTGTTGTCTTTCTACAATTATGAGATGTGGATCTAACCACTTTCCCACTTCCTTTGTGGTGGGTAGACTTGGCAGAAGAAAACATTTTCCCTTTTGTTTTGAAGCAATGTGGCTGAGGGATTGTAGGTTTATGGATTGTATTAGGGACTGGTGGTAGGTGAATATTAAGGGAAGTGCTATGTATAGAATTGCCAAAAATATTTATTTTGCAAAAATGAACCTAAGGAGATGGAATAAGGCTACTTTTGTGCATATTTTTTATAATGAAAATTTTTTGGTTCGGCGTCTCAATATGGTTCAACTAGAATTTCAGTCTAAGGGTTTATTTGATGATCTTCAATTAATGGAAGATTCTCTTTTGGCTTAGTTGCATGATATTGTATCAAAAGAGGAAGACTTCTCGAGGTAGCGCTCTTAGGGCAATTTGGCTTAAATTTGGTGATTGAAATTCTAAGTTTTTTCATTTAACTACTCTCAGAAATAAATCTTCTAATAAGATTTTCTCCATTTCGGTTGATGGTGTGTTGTTCTCTGATGATGGTGCCATTCAAAATGTTGCTATTTCCTTTTTTGAAAATCTCTTGAGGGATGATGTTGTTATGAACCAACAAAATTTGAATTCTTCTGTAGTGGTCATTCCTAACTTGTTATCTGAAGATCTTAACAAGGATCTTGTCGCTATTCCTTATACTAATGAAATCAAGAAGGCGGTGTTTTCCTTCAAAGGAAATAAGGCTCCTGGGCCTGACGGCTTCCCCCTTCTTCTTTTTTTCAGGCTTGTTGGGGCATTGTTGCGATAGATGTCATTAATGCTACTAAGGATTTTTTTGGTTGTAGAAAGTTACTCAAAGAGTTGAATTCTACGTTTATCATTATCATTCTGAAGTCTTCTAATTCTAATGGGTTTGGGGGCTTTTGGCCTATTAGTTTATGCAACTCCATTTACAAGATTTTCTCTAAAGTTTTGGATTTTAGGCTTCAGCAAGTTCTCCCTAGTCTCATCTCTAAGCATCAAAGTGGTTTTGTACGAGGACGCCAAATTCTAGATTCTATTATAATTGTTCATGAAGTGGTCCATTCTCTTTCTTCTAATACTTGAAGCCAGGGTTTTTTCTTAAATTGAATCTTCTCAAAGCCTACAATTGGGTAAATTGGAATTTCCTGTTGCTGGTTTTGGCTCATTTTGGCTTCTGCCAAAAATTCTTGCAGATTGTGGAGCAACTCATTTTGTCTCCCTCCTTTGTTGTTCTTGTTAATGGTTCCCCCTCTCCTTTATTTTGCAGCCCATGTGATATAAGACAAGGGGATCCTATTTCTCCTATTATTTTTCATCTTGATGGTTGAGGTGTTAGTTTAGAATATTTTGAATGCACTTTTGGTTGGCTCATTGCAGGGTTTGGTTCCCTCTTCTCAGTGCATGCCTATCACGCATCAACAATTTGTTGATGATACTGTCGATCGAGGATTATTAGTATGGGTTGATTATGCTTGATCCATGATGAATTGAAGCATAACGTAGCCACTAATACTCAATCTCAAACAAGATCATTTAAATGAAAGTTAAACTGGGCTTTTATTTAAAAATGAACACTACAAACTATGAAAATAGTTACATGCCTACTCTAACCCATTCAAAACTTATCCTATTTTGGAATTGGTGTTTTGTTGATGTGGAATAATGACCCTTTCCCAATCCCATGATCAATGAGCCTGTTCCAATTGATTCTATTGAGGAGAATCACTGAAACTATTGTGATAAATGGATGAAAACATCATTTATGCCAAATTGAACATGATGCAAGCTAAATTAACATGATTTTATGCTAAAAATGATCTAAGTATGCAATTGTGAAGCTATTCTAAGCTAAAAGAGTCAAACCCTAATTTATAAACAAGCTAAGATGGATTCATGGTGGCCATTAATGGAAGCTTAAAACTAATATGCAACTAAAAAATGAACTAAAATATACTAAATGTGAGTAAATTATGAGTGTGAGTGTGAGTGAATTCAACAACATAAGTTTGCAATTGATAGATGGATCCATTTGTCTCCAAATAGTGTTCTATTTATAGGAGAGCAAATGAGAAATGAAGGGTTGAGATCAAAAAAATCAATCAACGGTCATGGATGAAAGAAGGAGGGTAAACCCACAATAGTGGGTTACAATTTTTCGAACGAAGAAAAATTAGAAATTCTCATAAAAAAATTTAAAATGGTTTACCCCTTCTAATGAAGGGGGTTCGAATGAACCACCCCCCTTCTAATGAACCCCCCCTTCTAATGAACCCTCCCCCCTTCTAATGAACCACCCTCCCTTCTAATGAACCCTTTTTTGCATCATATAAGGGGGGTTCGAATGAACCCCCTTTTTTCACCTTCCCCTCCACCATTTCAAAATTTATGCATTTTTTTGACTATCGAAGCTTCAAAAGGAGGTGCAAATGGAGTCAAATTGATAAAACAAGTTGGATGATTGTAGTGATCGAAATGTGCTTTCCAACAACTATAAATTTAATATATTTTGTTTTTATTTTATATTTTATTTTTTAGTTTTACTATACATAGGTTTTTCACCGAACCTCAAGTTCGATGAAAAATCATTGTGAAAAAATAGTAAATTTGAGGGAAAAATATTGAAAAATATATATCCTCTAGGTATTGATGTCCTCGTTCTAACAAAAAAAAAATGAATTTCAATACATACCAAAAAAGTTATGCGTGCCGAAGTGCACCTATGTCTAAATTGTAAATGTTTTGACTTCAAAACTTAATTAAAAAAAAAAATTCAACAAAACGTTATGAAACAAAATGAAACCAATAGATACCAGTGTTAGCAACCTAAATTAAAAAGAATCAAAATTTTACCCTTTGTAGAAAAAAAGTTATGCGTGTCGAAGTACACATCACTTTTAAAAAATGTTGTTTACTATTAAAAACTAGTTATCAAAGGAGATGCAAAAAAAAAACAATTTAATTCCAATTTTTTTAAAAAATATATATATTTAAAATCTACAGAGAAAATCTCACAAATCACTAGTTTACATCATTTTCAAATTCCTAATAGTTTACCTACTATAAGTATCAGAAAGTGAAGTTTTCTCTGAAAATGTTGATTTCAATGTCAAGTTTGGCCAAAAAGTGTAACCCATTATTGTAGGATGACCCAGGAAGAGGCATGGATCATGGATTCTCATCAATAGGTGAGAATGCAAGATGAGATTTTAATCAAGGGTTCCCATTTGTTCCAAATAAACAGACTTTTGACCTGCACACACAAGTCACAAGGTAACTTGCTCAAGAAGTCACAAGTTTAGCTTGCTCAAGAAGCCAAGTGAGAATACCCTTTTTTAAATGATTGGAGAAGAGAGAATATTCTTTGGAATATTGATGAGTGAGGAAATAGATATTTTTCTAATTAAAACAAAGTTTAATTATGCAAAAGGGAAGGGAATATTCCCCTTTTGGAGGAAAATTAGATTAATTGTTAATTAAACAAGGTTTAATCACACAATTTGGGGATTTTAGAAGAATTAAAGTGATATTCATTAAATTAAATGATTTAATGAATGGGGAAATGTAAAATGACATTTAATTAAATAGGGTTATTTAATTAAATAAGATGACTTAGGGAATTAAATTAAATAGTATAATTTATTTAATTTAATGAGATGAAATGTTAGCGTGAAAAGGGGTGAATTAAACCAATTTGATGCATTATGTTAATAGAGGAAAATTATGCAATTAATTAATTAGCTAGGATAATTCAATTAATTACACGAAAAGAGAATGAGTTTCGAGAGAAAATGATGTTAGTATACCTGATTCGAGTGTATGATATCATTTAGGACATTTTTCAGTGTCTACAAATACTATCATCATGGGTGAGTCCTTGGTTAGAGAAATTAAGTCCATTAAGTTGGTGATTGATGGTTATGAGAAAGCTTCTAGTTAGTGTGTGAACTTCCCTAAGAGTCAACTTTTCTTCCTCAACACTCTGGAGTACCTTCAAATTAAATTGGCAAGGATTTTGTCTTATAGTTGTGGAGTTTTTCCTTCTATCTATTTGGGCTAGTCTTTTGGATACATGTAATAAAAGGTTGGATGGTTGGAAGGGTGCTCTTCTCAACTAGGTAGGTAAGGTGCAACTCATCTCCTAAACTCAAGGCATAGAGAGTAAGATTTTGTGAAGTGGAGGAGATGAGTTACACCTTACCTGCCTCGCTGAGACGAGCACCCTTCCAACTTGCCAGCCTTTTATTAAACTTATCTAAAAGACCAAGCCTTTTATGATCCTAAATTCAAATTCAAATGTTGGCTTGTAATGTTTAATTTTTAGGAAATTAGAGAATTACCTATAAAAGCAAGGTATTTTTATCATTTCAAATCCTAGATTTTCAAGAGATCAATTCCTAAAGTTAAGATTATTGGCAGATGTGTTTAAGAGAAGATTTACCAAGTATCTACAATAGAAATCAAGATCAAGATAATCATGTTTATTTGCATTCATACATGCTTTTGGAGCTAACATTGTGATGTAGGTTTCAAGCATTCAAGTCAAGATTCAAGCATCAAGATCACATCATCAATCAAGCTATTTCATGTAAGATCAAGACCTTGGAGGGATCTACTAAGTTTTAGTCCTTCAAGGGTCTCCAATCAAGGGTTTGGTGAGTTGCAACATAGAAATTTTTCATTCATCATTCCTTTCATGTTTCATTATTTCAATTCAAGGTTTAATTACCAAAATAGGGTTTGACCAAGGCAAACCCCAATTCACAAAAACAAACAATTTTTCCCTCTTGTGTGTTTTGCAGATCTTAGGTTGAAGAAGGATCGAAGATATATCAAAAGAGAAAAATTGCAAAAGTTTTCAACATTATCATCAAGCCACATAAACTCACTTTCATAATTTATTTCTAAATTTTTTACTGTGAAACCCAAAGGAATTGTGAATGCAGACCTAGGAGTAGAGGGTCATGAAAGCATATTTTCAACCCCTATAGCAAGGCCCATTCACCCTTGGGAAAATGAGTCCCAAGAGGACACTCAACACAGCCTTTTTGTGACAGGTGCATACAATCATATCTTTCTTAGATATGCTAAAACATTGTTGGTTCTATCAGAATAAGGTTTAATTTAGAGGTTTCATGTGCTATATTGCATCATTACATTCATTTAGTATTTTTCATCTATCTCCCAAAAGTGCATTCAAGCCGATTTACCCCATCCTAGGTCATAAGGAAAACAACAAGATCTCCTTCAAGGTTGACTCACCTAAGGCTTGAAATTCAATCTTGCCCTAGGGATCTCTTTTTCATAATGAACTAGAGGAAGATAGGCACATCTAAAAGGGGAATGATGAACTCATAAATTCTTCCAAGAACCAGTGTGCATCTTCAGTATCTTATGTTTCTTTAAACAAATCATATTTCAATCACCCTAATACAAGCACATACTATTATGCCATAAAGTGGAAACAGACAGTTGAATTCCCATACATTAACCCTTAGAGAAAAGATGATGTAGTTCCAGATCTAAGAAAATTTTAGTAGCATAATGGCATATAAAATTAACATTTTAAGAATGAGAAACGCGAAGAACTAAAGAAAGATAGACAAAAGAGAAGAAAACATGATATACGCGGGGAAAACCATTTCAGGTAAAAAACCCCACCCTCCAAAGCATCAAACCAATGTATTAATCTACAACAATTTGGTTACAATACATTTCAAGCTCACAACCTTAACATGGAGACTACATCTTGCTCTTCTGGAAGAAATTCGACAGCATAACCCTACAATTAAAAATTCTCCCCACACAACTCCTCTAGCAAATGCCCATATTTATAGAGCACCAAGATGGATGCCTAGAAATGCCACATGTCAACATCCTCTTCACTGCATGCATGCAAACATAAAGGATAACATGCAAGGTGCCTATCTTCACCTGCTTAAGCAATTATCATAAAATCTCAACATGCAACACATCTGTCATAAATTACTATGAAAAATTCCAGTCCTCTCAACATGCAATATGCCCACCACATGCAAGAATTACACCTTCCATAATTTCACTAGTCTCTACTCTTACACTATCATACAAGCTGTCATAGTTTTGTCATAATCCATTATAGCAACTATCATAGTCCAACTCTTGCAACTTATGACAATTTCCACTAAAATAGCTTACAATGGGGTCCACAAAGTGGAACACCTATTTCCACCAATTTAGGATGCATGTCATCCTAGTCACTTGCCACGTAAGTGTCCACCTCACCAAAGTAGGTCCCATAAAGTGACATCACAAGAATGACATAAAATAATACATAGGCTGAAATAAATAATCAATTAACATTAATGCTAGGATTTGCAAAGGTTGAGACACCTTAATCCCAACATTCCCCCACTTGTCAAAGGCCTTTCAAGAGCAAAAATTTAAGCATGATTTTAACTACTAGGAGCTAAACAACATCATCACAACCATCCATAAAACCACATGAACCTCCAACATGATCTCGTGCACTAACAAGATACTTGCAACAACATCCATAATGTCCACCATATCAGGAAAGAACTCATGTCATCCTCCAACATGCCACCTATGGAAGAAAAGGAACAAGCCAAGGTGTATATACAACAATCCAAAGTGAACAAGCATCAAATCCAAGTGATAACAAAGGTTGCATGCTACTACAACAACTCCAATATGATCACGAGCTAAATAGAAGCTCAACCAACTCCAAGCCCATAACCATAACATAATACTGAAGCTAAAGAATCCTCCAGAGAACAAGATAAACCATCAGCTAGAACAACAACCAAAATAGGTTTCCCTCATCCAACTGATAAGCCCACTAGATTAGAAATAGCAACCACAACAAATGCTAATCCATCTAATCTACCATACCAAAAGGTATCCAAAAAATTAGTAGAACTTATTCTAACAACATATCCAACCCATGAATTGTAATCACAAGCTCCATGTGTCAAACTTTTCAATGAAGAACATACACATCCAGGAACTTCCACTACATGGGTAATGCCAAATCTAAAAATAGACCATGGGATATCAAGCCTACCAATCAACACTTATACTAAAGTGTGGCTAATAATTAAATCATGTAGTAACAAAGAAAAATCACAATGATCTACACATGCAACACAAAATGTTGCAAAGTCTTTGAAAACATGTCACCATAACTCTCCCAAGTCCACCACACTGAACCATGTGAGCATAAACCTCCAAGAAGAAGCCATAGAACAAAGAGAAGACCTATAAATCATATCCCAATCATGTCCTTCTACCAACACCTCAAAGTGCCAAGTTGTGCCAAGTAAGATCTCCTTCACAACCCCAAAGAAGCCTCAACAACACCCAAACATCCAATCTCATTAGATCAAACATAACATATATATCATATATCTACATGGATGTAAGCTTCTCAAAGAAGATAAAACTACTGCATTTCCCATCTCAAGAAATCAACCCACTACCATCTCCTATGATCATCATAAATGAAAAGTAAACCCAAGGAGATAACCATGCTATCCATCTCCCACAATGAATCTTTTAGAACCATCTAATAACAACTCAAGATCCATGTCTATGAAAGAAAGCATAAAGCACTTGAGAGAAACAATGGGCAATACCTCTCAAGCAATAAGCTGCTGAGTAGACCAAGAGTGGGGAATGAGAACACTCCTACAAGATATGCAATCCATCATGACTCCTCTAAGAGCGATCTCCTCATTGGTCAATGTTGAACTCACATCCTACCAAGGTGTAGGCTCATCATACTTTCTATTGAAATCTCATCAAGAGTAACCATCTCAACAACACTTCTCTCATCTCAAGAGAAATACAACCTCACCTCATTCTCCATGTATCCATGAGCACCAACAAAAAAAAATATCATGCTAAACTCCAAATGCATCACTGCACTATTATGAAGTTCTCAAGCATATGACCAATGCACCCAAAACATAGAGAATCACCAGACCACTATCAAAGCTCCAATCAGTAGAATTAGGAACTTATCATGACATCATGATCTTACCATCTTCCTTAGGAGATCCCATGCTCCAAGTGAACAAACCAAGGTCTCAAGAGAAATGCAAAAAGACAAAACTCTAATGCGCCATCAAGAGTATACCATGGCATACCAACAACATACTTTAAACCAACATCACCTGTCAAAGCATTACTGACACCCCAAACAAAGACTCTAAGATACCTCCATGGATCTGAGGTATCACACATCTTCAATCTCATGAAGATGACCATCTTCAAAATAGTGTTCATACAAATGTGAAAGAACCATTATGCAACAACAGGATCTAAGAGCTCCTCCTAGAAACATCTGCAACACTAAAGAATATCATCCATCACCAAGTGATGAATACACATCACTGCCAAAGTTCCCACTGAACAGTGACACCAAGCTCTCCAAGCATCATGAAAAACATCTCCTCCATGAAGATCATCCAAGTCTACACACACTCAACTATAATGTCAGTAACATACAAGTGAAACCAAGATCTCCAAGCCAAGAAGATAAAACTACATGCTACAGGTCCCTGTTGCTAACTATCTAGGTACTCAACACCATCCTCTCATCCCAATGCAACACATACCAATGCACAAATGACCACAGACAAGGTCAACTAATGAAATCTTTACCATCACTAAAACAATCTCGTGGATATAGATAGTCCACATTCAATTCATTCCACTGCAACCAATGGGTAGCTAATCCACAAACTACATAACTCGTAGATCACAAACACTGAATCATGAAAACTCATCATCACATTAGTAACATGCAAAATTGAGATAACAAAGAAGATAACATGTAGATTTTAAGACTCAAACATCAAATCACCAACAAACTTGATTTGCCAAATAAATCCATAACTGAATACCATAGTCAGGGGACTAAACAAACATTCCTACAAATCTACAATTATTTTCATCCATAAAACTCGAAGATTCTAAACACAATATTCTCCACAAATCTACAAACCATAAATTTCTATTAACATATAAAACCTATAAAAACATCTCCATGTAGATCTAAATCCACTTAAACATCCACAATAATAGATCACATATTTCATGTGACAAGTGAATACTCAAGAGCTACAAGAACCCACAACCTTTTAGGAAAACTATAAAAAATTCTCAAGCCATGCATGAAGCATACATGCAAACCTGCAACTATCTTTCATCCAAATAACCCAAAGGAAACATAATCTGAAAAATAGTTCATTTGCAGATCTACAAAACTACAAGATTTGATTAACCATGTAAAACTTGCAAAACCATTGTGTTTGGAACACACATGCAAATCCATATCCACTTATCATCTAGAAGACCCTCAAGTTTGTATACAACCATAATAGTTAAACCAGAATGATGGAATATCATGAATATGCATAACCATATATTTTTTATGGAAAATCCATAAAACCTTCAAATCCAACCAACATGAAGTTGAGACATGCAAGTACAACCAACCAAAGGAAGAAGAGGTCCATGAACTCCAGGTCCATTTGTAGGCCAACTCTACCACCACCATGTACATGCATCTGAGAGAGAATTAAACTATTTTAGAAGCTTCCAAATCATCCAATGATCAACTCCATACCCTACATGCATTTGGGGTTATTAAAACAATGCCTTCCAATGTTAGGAATTAAAAACAAACACCAAACATAGGCACACCAAACTAAAGTAATAACAACACGAGTCTCTTCATATGACCAGAGATTCCATCTCAAACACCCAATATGAAAACTCTACTGCACATAACCGCAAAATGAAAAATAACCACCATGCATGAGGGTTATTCAACTATCAAATTAGGAGCTCTAGATCAATAAAATATCAAATGTAACCACATGACCAACTCCATACAAACTCTCTTTTCCATTCTTCACAATGCCTGTTGTTTCCAAAAAACAAGATCAACCGCAAAACTTCCACTCAACCAAGGATTAATAATCAACCAATTTCTTTAAAACAGATTCCCTCAAGCTTGCTAGGCTAAGAAATCACAAAAGAAGGAGTACCCAAAACCCTAAACACCACATGCAACACCATGCGAGCACATGCAAGTGACATGCAAGTGACATGCAAGTACATGCATTACACATGCAAGTGCATGCAAATTACAAACATACACATGTAAGTGACATGCAAGTACATGCAACACACATGCAAGTACATGCAACTTACAAACATACACATGCAAGCACATGCAAGTGACATGCAAGTCCATGCAAGTACATACAACACACATGCAAGTACACACAACTTATAAAAATACACATGCAAGCACATGCAAGTCTGGAGCTGAGCTTTGATACCAAATGAAAGGGGAACATGACAAACTTAGAAGTCTTCCAAGAACTAGTATGCATCTTCATTATCTTATGTTTCTTTAAACAAATTAGATTTTAATCACCCTAATACAAGCACATACTACTATACCATAAAGCGGAAACAAACACAGTTGAATTCCCATGCATTAACCCTTAGAGGAAAGATGATGTAGTTCTAGATCTAAGAAAATTTAGTAGCATAATGACATATAAAATTAACATTTTAAGAATGAGGAAAAGAAGAATAGAAGAAAGATAGACAAAAGAGAAGAAAACACTATATACGTGGGAAAAACCATTTCAGGTAAAAAACCCCACCCTCCAAAGCATCAAACCAATGTATTAATCTGCAACAATTTTATTAGAATATATTTCAGGCCCGTAGCCTTAACATGGAGACTACATCTTGCTATTCTAGAAGAAATCCGATGACATAACCCTACAATTAAAAATTCTCCTCACAGAACTCCTCTAGCAAATGCCCATATTTATAGAGCACCAAGATGGATGCCTAGAAATGTCACATGTCAACATCCTCTTCATTACATGCATGCAAACATAAAAGATAACATGCAAGGTGCCCATCTTCACCTACTTAAGCAACTGTCATAAAATCTCAACATGCAACACATCTGTCATAAATTACTATGACAAATTTCAGTCCTCTCAACATGCAATAGGCCTACCACATGCAAGACTTACACCTGCCATAATTTCACTAGTCTTGACTCTTACACTATCATACAAGCTATCATAGTTTTGTCATAATCTGTCATAGCAGCTGTCATAGTCCAACTCTTACAACTTATGACAAATTCCACTAAAATAGCTTATAATGGGGGGGGGGGGGTCCACAAAGTGGGTGCCTATTTCCACCAATTTGGGATGCATGTCATCCTAGTCACTTGCCATGTAAGTTTCCACCTCACCAAAGTAGGTCCCACAAAGTGACATCACAAGAATGACATAAAATAATATATAGGTTGAAATAAATAATTAATTAACAACATTAATGCTAGGATTTGCAAAGGTTGAGACACCTTAATCCCAATAACATCATACCCCCATTCCATTTTGGTGAACTAATTTTCCTTTATTTCAATAGATTCTTGGTTTGATGAAGATGGAGATTTAGTGACCCCTTTATTACTCTTCTCAAGAAGATGTGTGAGGTGATCAATTTGTTTCTTCATACATTTGTGTTCATCATGACCAAGTTTCTTACAACAAGCACATTTAGCCTTATGCTTCTTGGATTTTTCTTGATTTAAAGGTCTAGTGTCTACATTATAAGTAGATGAAGATACATCTGAAACATTCTCTCCTTGATTCTTTTGTTTCTTACTTTGGTTGCCATTATCTTTCTAATCTTTAGTGCCTTGATTTGCAACCAAATCATTAGACTCAAAAGATTTGATAGTGCCCATTCAAACTGACTTGTCTTGTTCTTTTGTGAGTTGATTAGCAAACACATCAAGAGAAGGCATTTTGTAGGAAGCTCCTAAGGCAATTTTAGTGGCATAGAATGTAGAAACAAAGACTGAATAATCTAGACCATTTTTAGAGAGAATACTTAAGATCAATTGTTTATCATCTTTCTCAATTCCATACTATTTCAATTGTAATCTTATGGCCTTTAGTTTGGTGAAGAAGTATTGTATTGTATACAAATTTGAAGTACTTAAACTTGTTAGCTCATTCTCCAATTGACGACCTCTTAATTCATCTTGTACACCAAATATTTTTTCCAATATTGTCCAAAATTCATTTGGTGTAGACAAAGATTCAACATGAAAGAGTAAATCTAGAGATACAGACAAACATAAGGTTCTAAATGCTTCATCACACTTATTAAACCATTTTGGAATTTTTACATCAATTTTTGGTTCAATTTTAGTCCTATTATTACCCTATGCAATCCATACTTTTTCAAGTGGAGTAGCATTTTACTTTTCTAATCAAAATAGTTGTAGAGTGTTAATATAGGAACTGTTGATTGATCCATTTTAGGCAAAAAAGAAGATTGTTTGTGTGTGCACAAAAAGAGAAAAAAAACTATAAAAGAGACACCAAGAGACACCCCCCCTTTCCACTAGTCTCAAAAATCACCCCCCAAGATATTGCAATGTTGGCACTTTATGATTAGTGCATTTACAAAGCCTTTTCCAAGATACAATGCTCAATGACCAAAATTACAAATTATGATACAAAATAAACTAGAGATAAAATCTGAAAAAATTATCTCTATAGCTATGTAGTGCTCTTCAATACCTTTCCAACGCTTATTTGTTTCCAAAAAATGGAGCTATGGGGTGAAAGTTATGGATTGTTGAAGAAAAAATGCAACAATAGCTTCAACTTGCAATATTTGGTAGAAAATGAATAAAATTATTTTTAATACCTATGTGGATGGAAAGTGCTTGTCTCTAGCTTTTCAATGATATATTGTTTTCCAAAAATGAACACCATGGTGAAAAGTTATGATTTTTTTTTAAATGGTTGAATTTAGCCTATAGTGTGACCCCCCTGGCAAAATAAAAATTTTCCAAAAATAAAATTTGTCTAAAATAAACAAATTTATATGAGAATAGGGGTTTTTGGACCATCAGAGCATAATGATGAGGTCCATTCGGGTAAAAAATACTCCTGCAAAAAGCTATTCACTAGATATGAGCTTCAAACCCTTGTTTGCTACTATGTCATATGGTGACCAAATTGAGTGAAACAAAAGCCAAATCTGACTTTCTCGAGCCTCCTGAATGTAATGGGACAATCAAAATACTACCACTATAGCTAGAATAGCTGTAATCACCATATCTCATCAAAAACACACATGCAAATATAAGATTAATAGATCTTCATAATTTCTTTTTGATTCTCTAGATCGTATTATAACACAAGAGAAGAGCATACGGGAATATACAAAAAAATCAATTGCTTAATCAAGAATCCAACTAATCAAACCTCTCAAAATCTAAGCTCTGATACTATGTTAGAAATTTGAAATACATTGAATAACCAAGATCTTCTATGAAAGAGATAAGCTATAAAATTGTAAATGAAATAACACAATTACAGACCCAAGATTCCAAGAGATGTGCAAATGTCAAGATGACAAGATTGCATTAGGAGCTCAAATCAAATCTGCAGAATAATGTCTGCATGCATCAAGGTGCATGTATGTCAAAGTATGCAACAATGCAAGAGAATGAATGAAAATACAAGCTAGGTAGTAAGTTTATATAGAACTAAGGAGACGATGGAGGTGGCAAATCCAACCAATAGGAATTAACCATCAAAAGTGGATATGGACCACCAAAAGTGAGAAGTGTTCCACCCTTTAAGGAAGGGGACACCACATCACTTATCTCTTAGTTATTAAATGATAAATTCACTTTATTATCCGAAGCAAGCTTAATAAAAGTGTAGGAAAAATCTTGGACTAAGGGAAAATAAATTAATCCACTAGAAAAATAAAAACCTACACCAACACAAAATCAACTTGTGTTACATGAAATTGATGTAGTAAGTTTTGCAATTCATGTGTCTTGTCTCTAGTGATTTGGAATTCAAATAAGGGATTATTGATGTTTATAAACACCTTTTAAAAGGTTCCAAGTAAGGGTCATGTTCTCCTCAATCAATCCCCTAGGTAGACCAATTTAACAACTTGTGAATAAGGATCAAAGACAACAAGCAACTATGCAACATGCCTATTTGTTGCTACATATGCAAATGCTAGTGTAATGTTGATGTAATGCTCTCTACATGACTCCCATATTCTAGATGTTCTTTGATGTGTTAAAATAAATTAGGGTTTGTCCTTTTATACAACACTACATAATACATTTTGAAATATGTCATAGTTGAGTTGTCAAACAACAACTAGTAGGAAGAGGAGGAAATGAGCCCAATTTTTAATTTTTAGTTTTTAAAAGTGCTAGGATTAATTTTGTGCTACAAAAATGGACAAAGTTTAGTTTCATGCCACAATTTTGACTTAACGTGGAAAACAATATAAGGATTCTTAGGTTGTAGGAAGTTGAGATTAGTCAAGATTCATGTCATTTGCTAATTTGTATGCTAAAACATGTCACTATAGACTATTCATTGCATAAAAGGTACCTTAATACAAATGAGTCCATACAAAAGGAAAAAGTGCAAGGTATACAATTTTCATTATTACAAATATTAAATAAAAAGAGTGAAAAGCATCACACGTAGAAAACCACCTAAAGACCACATAATTGAGAAAACCAGAGGTTGATTATAAAGTTAAGTACAAACTTTGAGGACAAAAACAACATCCATAAGAAATCAAGCAAAATAAAGGTAAGTTTGGATCGCTAGTGACAATTGATTCTTCATTAAAGTCCACTTTCTTAACTTTGTAAACTTTATCCATGATTTATGGGAAGAGCCTAAGTTGTTGGCATATTATAGTTAAAATGTTGATTCTTTACATAGAAGTAGGTCCCCACATAAACAATTGATACATTAACCACAATATGTTGAAGGTTTACATGAAAAACTAAATTTGGCCACTACTCATCAAATAAAAAGGTGGAGTATCAAAACACTATAGCTTAATTAGTTGAACACAATTGGTGATGATGGTGATATGTTCCTTAATTATACCCTCCCTTGAAGGTGTGATTACACAACTTTGACTCTTAAATGATCTTGATAGATTGAATCACTACTCATGATAACTTAACTTATTTCTTTTTAGATTGCAAGAGTCAAAATCGGGTAGCCACCTTCTTATAAATTGTAGTGTGCCTGGTAAACTTTTTTCATGTGATCGATGACGTTGGTGCGACATGCCCTCCAATACCATGGGGACAATGGAGAGACTAGACCTCGTGACCTCTTGCCTACAATTTAGCCAATCGAACTAGACCCACCGCCCCTCATGATAACTTAACTAAAGAACAATATAGATATAAAATTACAATCCATACCAACAAACAATACCAATATGAATTATATGTTCCATTAAAAAATACAAATGTGGAGTGTAGGACTTGGGGCAGAATAGAGGGGAACATCAAATTAAGCAATACCTTTTGTTTTGCTCTCGCTTAGGGGAAATAGTTGTGCATACGAAGGTTGGAGGGCCCCACGGTGACTAATAGCCCAATGAATTAGACGCTCGATAAGGCCAAGCCAATTAAATTTATTGCTTTTCCCACCCCTAAACAAATGAAAAGATTGTTAATTTGTAGCTAAATTGAAAGGTCCAAGACATATTTCGTCTCGGCCCTAACGAGCACCGAGGGGCCGACAAATTCTCGTCTTAAAAATCGAAGCATTTGTTTGTCCCATCCTCTAAAATCAACGCCCCACAACTGCCCACGTGTCTTGTCCTTTCACTAATCCACAACCCACTTTCTTAATCATTGGCTTTGACGTATTATATTTTATAGAATCTAATTTCATGCCAATGTACTTTTCCTCATTAAATTTGACGGCCATATGACCGTCTGTACGTTTTATTTTCCAATCGAATTTTCCAATTAATTATTATAATAATAATAATTCTCCGTCTGGCACGGCAGGTGACCTCATGCCTGGTCAAGCGGGATCCAGCATAGAAGAGATTCAGTGCGATTGCCGGTCAGAAGGAGCGGTTACCGGCAGAATCTGGAACTCACTTACAGTCCAATACATCTCCCAGTCAACCTGCCCTCTCCTAGGTGGTGTTAGCTTAACTTAACCTAACTCAACCGTCGCGTGCTTTTTCTCTCACCGTGGTAAATAAAGCGGCTACCAACCCTTCTTTTCTGCGGAGTTACGGTGTTTTCACATTCAAGCTGCCTTTGTTTTAATCATTAAATATTTTCTTCATTAATTCACGGTCTATAAATTGTTACTCGGTACTGATTGCTGATATACAGCAGCTCAGCCGGCCTTTTCTATTTCGTGGGTTTGATTTGCGTTGTTGCAGTAAGGAAGGATGTCTCTCGTGGCTGATTTGATCAAATTGGACCTCAGTGATTGCACTGAGAAGGTTATTGCAGAGTACATATGGTGGGTTTGATTGAATCCTCAATCCACCGCTGTATGTTGATTTGGGTTTTGTTTCCACTTTTGGGTGTAACATAAAGTTCTCCACTATTTGTGGGTTTCCATGTGTTGACTGGATTATTTTTGATGCAGGATCGGAGGATCAGGCATGGATATCCGTAGCAAGGCCAAAGTGAGTTTTCTTCAGTTCTTAGTATTTCCGCTTTTGGAATTTGTGCAATCTATGTGGCTTTTTTAAATACGGGTTCATGGACAACTGTACTGGTGTTAGTATGTGTGTATTTGTGTTGCTTCGCCACTCAAGGCTCTATTTTGTGGCTGCGGAATACAACAAGAAGGTTGATTTGCTTGTTCGATGAAGGGAATAATGAATGAGGATCGGAAGTTAGACCAGTTTTGGGTTGATTTCGTCCGTGTTCTCAAAATCATTAGGTCTAGATTCAGTCAAGGCATATGGTAGTGAAACCTTGAATGGGCTCTATGCCATTAAAGCAACCCTTCTAGATTGTCTCAGGGCTTGTATTATGTCTGACACCCATGTCACAACCTAGTTTAAGGCTTTGAATGGGATGCAATCATTCTTTCTATACTAAGTCAGGCTTGTATTAGGTGTGTTACGGACTCTGCAAGAGGAAGTCTACCGTAAGACGGCTTCTCTGGGAAGAATGATAGGATAAATAAGTGAAATTTCTGAGAAGACGGTTTATGCTTATGTTTAGGAAAATGTAGCAAAGATGGTTGAATGAAGTCTGAAGGGAAATCAGTGTGGGAAGATATGTTCTGTTCAGTCTGCAGAAACACATATTTAAGGAACTTTCCAGTGTCATAGGTCCATAGTTCAACTGTTGTTTGGTAAAAAATCTGGAATATCATATAAATGGCTCAGGGATTGGTTCGTCCGGCCGTGATCTAGTGGGCAAGTTGGAGTGCTTGCTGCCTTGATGATCCACGTTCATATTAGTGCTGGCTCCCAGTAATTAAGCATTATTTACAATCTGTATTTTTAACTAATTGTGCTTATGGAGTTTAAGTATCATCCTTGGTGTACAGAAAGGATTCATTATTTAAAAAAAGATCAAGCATCATAGTTGTGTCTGCATTTTTATGTTTAACATCTGCTTTGTTTTCTATTTTCAGACCTTGTCGGGACCTGTTTCTGATCCAAAGGATCTCCCACAGTGGAATTATGACGGATCCAGTACTGGGCAGGCCCCTGGAAAGGATAGCGAGGTCATTTTGTAGTAAGTTCCTTATACCCGTGATTCAAAAGTGATATTGTTCAGCGATCAGCCTGTGTGGAAATCTAAGCATGCTCTGTTTTTCTTTGATCTGTTAAGCCCTCAAGCTATCTTCAGAGATCCATTCCGTAGAGGAAAAAACATCCTGGTGAGTGGCTATCTCAATAAAACACAGTGAAATTGGATTTGGTCTTCGACATTTTTGAGCAGCATTGGTTGATGGGGCTGTTTGTGGATTTCAGGTGATTTGTGATACATACACCCCAGCTGGGGAGCCTATCCCCACCAACAAACGGGCAGCTGCTGCCAAAATCTTTAGCAACCCAATTGTTGCTGCTGAGGAACCATGGTATAGAGCTGGTAGCTGTAAAATTTATATTTTTACATCAAACGAATGTTTTGGGTTCTTTTTGCTGAAGACCAATTGTCTGTAATAGGTATGGAATTGAACAAGAGTACACACTTCTGCAGAAGGATGTGAACTGGCCGCTGGGATGGCCTGTGGGTGGTTTCCCTGGTCCCCAGGTACTAACTTAACCTTCAATAAATGTTACCTTCTCATGCATTCTGTTTCTTCTTTGTATCAGATAGTATAACTTAATTCACCTAAATCATATATTAAGACTAAGAAGGGTTTATAATCAACCTTTTTGTGTGGGTGGTTAATCTTTCAATGCCTCGCAGCTGGAAAACCTATTATAGGTAGAACTGATCAGCAACATATTCATACTGCATGTAGTGTTGATCTGCTGATAATTTTTTTTTGTGATTATAAACAGGGGCCCTACTACTGTGCTATTGGGGCAGATAAAGCATATGGCCGTGATGTTGTTGATGCCCACTACAAGGCATGCCTCTATGCCGGCATTAACATCAGCGGTATTAATGGAGAGGTTATGCCCGGTCAGGTAATGATAATATTCAATGGCTTTAATGCTATCATATTGGGAAGCATTTAAATGACAGTTTGGATTTAGTTAGCACTAAGCAATTTTTTTCCTGGAACAGTGGGAATTCCAAGTTGGTCCATCTGTGGGCATTTCATCTGGTGATCAAGTTTGGGCTGCCAGGTTCATTCTTGAGGTAGGATGCAAAAGCCTTTTCAGGAAATGTATGTTATATTGAATGGTTTCTCTATGCTTCATTTTTCATTATTGGGTTTTTTCTTCATATTCAAGTACAACTTTGGTGCAGAGGGTCGCAGAGGCTGCTGGTGTTGTAGTTTCATTTGACCCCAAACCCATTCAGGTCAGTCTTTCATTGTGCTTAGAAAGACAAATTTTAGTCCGTGTTTCTTTTTCTTTTAAACATATGCATATTATTGGTAATTTCATCAAATTTAGAAATGCTCAAAGATTTTTGAAACTTAACGTGAACTCAGATTTTGCTTGAGACTATATTGAGAAGAATATTGATTCATATAATTTGGAGCGTTGGTTATGATTTTTTATCTTGTATTTATCTGAGTCGTTCCAATGTTAAATTCATATAGCCACCATCCCTATATTTTGATTGGAACTTTCACTTTTCAAAATTTAACAATTCTTTGGCTTAACTTCCAGGGTGATTGGAACGGTGCTGGTGCTCATACAAATTATAGGTTGGTACTCATAGCTGTAGAAAAAAGATGTAACTTGTTCTAGAAATTATTAACTCTAATAATGAGTTTATTCTCATTCAATTCTCAATTTTGACAGCACAAAATCCATGAGGACCGATGGTGGAATCCATGTGATCAAGAAGGCCATTGAAAAGCTGGGGCTGAGGCACAAGGAGCACATTGCTGCCTATGGAGAGGGCAATGAAAGGCGTTTGACTGGCAAACATGAGACTGCAGACATTAACACATTTTCCTGGGTAATTTTCATATGCATGAACATTGATATCAGCATGCATTGTGGTATGTACCAAATACAAAAGAATTATAGCCTGACCACTGTCTGGTTGCATTTTCTCTTGATTGCAGGGTGTTGCTAATCGTGGGGCATCTATCAGAGTTGGCCGTGACACAGAACGTGATGGCAAAGGTTAGGCTTCTTTTTTCAGCAGGAGCAGTAGCATACAATATGCCATATTTTTCTTACTGCAATTATTATTGGTTATGCCAATAAACGTTGTCTTTAAGTTGTCATATCAGTAAGTTTCATGGCAGTTGCCGTGGTAAATTCAGTAAACTTCTAGTTGATATTTGTTGCAGCCAAACTTGTTGAGTTTGGTGTCACGTATAGAGAGTAGGATTGCAGATTCCACATTAGATATTAAGATAAGCTTTTGGATTGCAGGTTACTTTGAAGACCGTAGGCCAGCTTCAAACATGGACCCCTATATTGTTACATCCATGATTGCCGAGACAACCATACTTTGGAAGCCTTAATAAAACTATGGGCCTCATGATCAGAATGTTAGCGGTGGATTGGAGAGATTCCTAGATGTTTGGGGAGAAGATTCTCATTTGAACTTATCTCCTTTTGGCTTTGAATTTTGGCCATTTCTCCCATTAGGAACTATCTAATATCATAAGTTAGCATCTAGGGTGCATGGTCAGAGCACAGTTTGTGTTCAGTAGTTAAGCCTTGGCTCTCATGTATGAGCTGAGAATGCATGCAATGATTTGGTGATTTTCCATGTTGTCTAATTGGATAGAATAAAATTGCCTTTCAGGACTAGCCAAGTATCATTCACGTCATTTTCTCCAATGCAAACTAATAATTTTAGAAGGGTATATGAAATTTCATTCTAGCTTCAATGTTTCACTGAGTGTATCCTATGTTCATGTTCTTTGCATTTCTCATGGTTGTTGAAGGATGAAAATAAATTTGCTGTAGACAAAAAAATTAAGCTATTGGGTTTGGTTTATTGTAAATTTTTTGTCCACTATGCTTAACAGCATCCATTGGATTTGGATTTCAAATACTCAGCAACTATTCATGTGCCTTCTACTTCTCATTAATATTTTGACTTTTCTCCACGGAACTCTTGCTCTTTAGTAGGGTTCATATTCTTCAATTTTCCAGCTTGATTCATTTATTAATCCAATGAACAGAAATGGAAAGCATAATTAATTTACATAGTATTTAATATTTTTTTGACTTAACGGTTATAATCATGTGATTTAAGATTGCACATTTATTTTAGGGGCCTTGGCTGCTGTAGATTGCCTGCAGATGATTACAGCTCCTGTTTGAAGCTTAACCAGTGTAACTTCATATGGTTGTGAATGTTGATTTTAACATCGTTTATTTGTTTATTCTTAAATACAATGTGGATCTTGTTAATTTTGATTAGCTGAATTATGTGCCTATTTAATGGTGATATATATTTCTCGAGTTCATAACTGTCTTCATTGCTGCTAACAAAGTACATTGAACTTAAAAAAATTGCTGTTTGACAGCTGGTTATGATTGTTTTCTTGACAATCTTTTGGCTGTCCATATTCATTGTATTACCTCTTTTGCATTGTTCAATTAAAAAAAATACAATGAACTTAATTTGAATTATGTACCTGCTATCTCAAACTCCTGCGCAAATTTACCATAGCACAACTTGGGTTTAATGGTGATGTATCAATTTGACAAGTGGATGACAGTATCCTGTGCTGCCAAAGCTCCTGTTCTAAGATGTATCTCTCGTTTACGTAAGTAAAACCATAGTAACCTAAAATAGGAAAAATAGGTGGGTACCCACATTTTAAGTAGGCATGCCAGCTGGGCTTTGCTGGTCCGACTAGAGTTGCCTAGCTTTCTAATAAATTGTTCGAACCCGATCAATACTTAGTAAAATTGGAAAAAAACTACTATTTTTGTCATCAAAAAAATTAATTAATCTTTTTTTTTAAAGAACAAATGCAATTATGGAGTTTTGCAAACAGACCCTGGGTTCTACCTATAAAACCCTCTAAATTGTTTTGTCTAGGCATTGACTTCCTCTTCACATAATGGTCATGGCTGCCTCGAGGCAATTTTTTTTGTTTTTTGTTTTTTTGTTTTTAGCCGATAGGCTATATATTGGATGAGCTTTTGGCCTAAAACAAGTCTCACGCCGTCAAACTACCATGGTTTCTGGTGGGTTGTTAAACTTCGTCGATCAAATATGGTCGCTTTATATCTCCTCCATCCATTGACTTCAGGGACAAACCAACATGCTGACATCTACTGGAACCCACTTGCCAACTCTATGAATGGCAGTAGATTGAGTGTAGAAAAATCAAGCTGTCCTTTTATGTCCTAAAGTGTGCCTCGATGGAACCCCAATGATAAAAAATGTACTTTCCAGATTTGAAATCTAGGCAACTGAAAAAATCAACCTCCAGCTATCTCAGATGCCATAAATTTGCATCTTTTGCATTTATTGATGTTGGAATAGATGTTGGTAAATATCTGATAAGCCATTGTTGATTATCCCTACAAGAAGAATGATGCGATTCGCAACAAACACACGGCTTTGAGACTACTACTGGAAGTAGATTGAACCAAATTGCATGAGAATACGCAGAGGGTAGAGGACATACCAGGAAAAGGATTTTAAACATTGCAAGGTACTTCCCACACAACTTTCATTGTAGTTAATAATAGCGATCCCCTTTCTCTTCTACCCCAGCTCTTATAAATTGTGTGCAGCACAAAGCTGGCTTACTCCTTTTCCTTGGGCATCGATGGAGCCCCCTTGTATTTCTTTCCACGTGCACCATTGTGTGGGATCTCTCCATTAATTGCAGCCTCTATTCTTCCACCGTGGTGCCTTCTTAATCTTTGCACATTCTGTGTATTCAATTTTAAAACCCCCTCACAAGCCATGCCCCTCACACTCTGTTTCTTCTGCTACCAATATACAAATTTGGGCTCTGCCTCTACTTGCATCAAGTTGCCTCCTTTTATTGATTTCACATTTGTTGGTGTCTTTGGAAGCATTATGTTAACACTAAACATTTTGCCCCCAGCTGGTTCTCCTCACCCAAAAAATTGTGGCTTCTTCAAGTTCGTGATAGGAGAAAATTGGCAAGATCCCTATTTTACGCCCTGCTTTTGTGCTGCGACCTTGTTCCTTGTAGAACTCATGGCCTTCTATGTTCCACTTTGGCTTTAATTTAATGCAGAATAGTAGTATCAGTACTGCTGCAATCACTTCCAGCACTCCAATACTACCACCTACAATGAACAGGGGATATGGTGTTAAAGTAAGCAAGTGTAAAAAGTTATAGTTTTCCAAATCATTAGAATCTGGATAAATAAAATCCACTTACACAGAACGATTTATATACTCAAGAAGAAAATTTTGATGTGTGTGATAGACTTAACATGTTCACACTTTGATATAGGGCAGGGGAAAACAAAAAAACAGAAAAGCCTTTTAAGCTTTTTAAATATTCAGAGCTTCATAATATCCTAATAATGAGCACATTTAGGTTTTAACATTACGACATCCTTTACCTTGAATATAGTAAACCCAACGCCTCACCTTAAGATTTCTTAGCTTTAGCCATCCAACTGATGCGCTGGTCATGCATGCCAACATTCTAAACTTAGTAACAAAGGGGCTAATTACAGTACACATCTTGGCAATGAAAGCTAGTGCTAACTCTTGACTAAAAAATAGTTCTGAAAATCTCTTTATAAATGCGATGGCAATCTGCTTCTGCAGTGATGATTAAAGGAACCTACAGGTCATGCTAAAGTGTTATGATAGATGAATGTGAAAGAAGACGAGGCACCATCTATAAATAGTATTTGCTCTACTCATAAGGTGTTTATTGACTAAGAATCAACATAGAAACTTTTTTGGCGTTTTGTTCCACTTAAAGATATGATGACTTTGAGGAAAAATACCAATTTGTTATTGGCAGAACATGTGTGTGTTTATCCTTTTAACACATCATAATCCATATTTCACTCAAAACATCAGGTGCATGAAATAATTCTGTTTTATTTAAATAATAAGGCCCTCCATTCATATCAAGTGATGGGCCATTTATGTCTTTTGATGTGTAATTACCTGTAGAATATCAACCATTTCATAGAAGACACACCTTTCCGGTAATATATTTACTATGAAAAATTGTATTACCATGAGAAGTGGTAAAATCATGCCACGAATCCGAGCACTGTTTTCCACAGTACAAAGAGACCAAAGATGCACACCTTGCAACATTCGATTTTTGTTTCATATAAATGAATCTTGACCTGCATAAATGATTTCAAAACCTTTCCCACTACTTGTATGTTCTCGAAAATGATTATCACAGCTTGTAGAAGGAATTAAGACTTGAATATCAAGTGATATTTGTAAATAGTATTCACAACTGCACTTGTTACACTTGCAACCTTTGTGACTGTGATAAGGATTTATGCCTATTATTGTTTAAATTTCTAAGAACAGTGTTTGCAAATCTGTGGTGCATATCCAACAATCTCTTCTAAAGTCTCTTGTGAATTCTCTTATCCTTATGCCATTATTTGTCGTTTGGTTTTTGGTATTCATATTTACTCTTATTCATAAGTTTTTTCTTTCTACCTAGATCAAATTCATTTCGTATTACATGATAGAAGGCCAATGCCTTGTTAATGAAATCTATTATTGTCATTCTCCATTCTGTTTTCTTGTTATCCACATTGGATGTGATCTCCATCTCTTAAACTTTGCATGGAAATTAGAAATGTAGTCGCTTTGACTATTCAACTACCACAATTTCTCTGTTAGGATATTTACTTTCTTGAATTTTCACTCCAAATGCCAATCTTGAACATTATTGTGCACAAGTTTGTTTTCTTATTGAAAGAATAGTTTAACACAATTTTGGAGAGAGATTCAATGAGTTAAAAATTTCTACTCCAATTTATAGTTTTACCAACAAATTTAGGGTTGACCTAATAATGCTTTAGGCTATCACCGGTGGGTCTACTCCTAAGAGAAGTTATGGAGTCTACAAGCTTTATTAGAATAGGTGAAAATTTACTCAACATTTTCCTTCATTATAGCACCTCTTTATGCTATTACAAGAAGTGCTAAGAGTTTTCATCACGATAAGAATCATGATAGTGTTTTTGAGTCATCAAGATATAAAAATATAAGAATAACAATGTCTATCCTCTTAGGATACCAACCACTTCAAATACAAATTGATGTAAGTGTGTATGAACTACGAGGCAATTTTGTTGCAATTTTTGAAGCAAATCATGTTGTTATCATTTAGAGGTATTATATTTGCTTGTTGTTTATAAATTTTACATCGAATTAAGTAGTTAAGAATGAGCTTTCTTTTAGATGATAGGCTAAACATATTGTTTATCAACTTGTCACGAATCAAACCATAGCTTGTAGTTGATGTAGAGATTACATATAAATGGCTAGATGTTTATGAACGAATATTGATTTCTCAAAGGATTTATAATGGTTTCTCCCCATTAAATCTATTTATTACTTCAATAAGTTGATTATAGTAGTATTTATGTTGCTGTGTTAGATCTTAGATCAAATTGTTCACATGCATTATACAGTTAGTATCGTTTTCGATAATTATGAACTTTAGTGAAAACAAAGTAGTATCTTGGGGGTGTATTGCTTCATTGGAGAAAATTCTAACATCAACAAAAACTAAATTGAATGAGTTAATTTAATAATACATCCTTAGGAGGAATAGCTATACAACTGGGTGTTTCTATTGAAATAAGTAGTTAAGTTTTCTATTTTTGTTTGTTTGCACTAGTATTATTACAAAGTGTTATTGAGGCATTTTGGATTCTAGGCAAAAAGTTATCATTTTCTTATTATCATTTTTGTAGTAACATTTGAATTATCATTGTTACAATATTTTGCTATAGTCTCAATTTAATATGCATTTACATCTAGGTATCAAATAGTTTAATATTATTTACATTAATCATAGGAATGATTTTTGGATTCATTTATAGTAATATAGTTAAATTTTTTTGTGATATTTATTAGTATTGGCCAATTAAAGTTATCAACAATCAATTGATATTGAACAATTATAGTTAAGTTAATTTTTTATTTTATTTAATGTGGTATTTTCTAGTATGGAAAAGTTATAGTTAATAATTTTTTTTCAATATAATATCCATTAGTATCAAATAGTTATCAATTGGATATTTACTTGTTTGTATAGTTATTGTTTGATATTCGATTTGGAATAGTGTTGCACATGTAAAGATTACCCATTTTTATTCTCTAGTATTGAAATTAATAGTTGATATAATATTCATTAGCATTGAACATTTACCATAGTTTGATAATCATGTTATTGTTTCACATAGATACCAAGTCATTATCATAGTTACCAGGATGTTCAAGTTCTCAAAAATACTAATGATTCTAATGATTACAAAATATTAATATAAGCCCTTGACTAAGTATATCCCCAAAAGAAAAAACCTAGTTTTCATTGAAGTTGACTTTCCATTTGGATTGTTGATGTAGTATGCTCTCACACAATTATATTAAAATTATGCTTGTGTCACCAACTTTTCTAAATGTTGTATGTGACATGGCTTAATAAACAAGTAATGTTATTCAACAAAGAAGTACTTTCAGTGTTTTCGGTTGTGATGTTGCACCGTTGATCTAGATTTCTCAAGTAATGAAATTATTTTTACTTTTAATAACATGGACTTTTTTCAACTACATCATGCAAGGTTAATTCAGTCCCATGATATACAAAAGACACCTATCAAACTATATTATTGAGCTCAGATACTTTTAGTGTATAAATCACAGAATCAAGTTGGCATTAAATGTAGGCTTAAGGCATTAAATGTAGAATTAAGAGTGTGTAGGTTTCCAAATTCCTTTCAAGTTATGTACTATTTACCAATTTCTGGGTCCTGAAGAATTTGTTTTGTATCCCTGCTAGCTTTGTAAAGTTTTGTTTTGAGTCCATGTAGAGTATAGCTTGCATATCAGGAATGTGTTACACAAATATAGACTTTATTTATTAAGGTCATAAGAGTTTATTTTTAAATTGTTTGATTTAATTTATGTGTAATAGGTAACTAAAATTCCATGTTTATTTAGATGTCCTTTCAGAATCCATCCATTTTCTCAGTATATTTCAGTCTTCTTAAAAAATATCGAGTGTGAAGATTACTGTGGAAACTAACACGAACGAGGTCAACAAATTGAATATTTGAGACAACAGTAGTTAGTATAAGTAGCAATGCAGATTCTAGAAAAAGTTGTATAAATAATAGCCTCGCACAATATATAGACATCCTTAACACCTCTCACCAAAGTCTAGCAATGGTCATTTCCAAGACATATAGACATCCTTCCAACTCATGGTTGCAAATATTGAACGATTCCACAACTCAACACTTGATCCAAATCCTCTTCAAAATCAACAAAACATTGAGCCAATTCCCATGCGTAATGAATACATTGGAAAACTCTTTTCAAACAATCCATCCTTTCAAATTGATCCATGTCAAGAACAAGAACCAAATCATACTGAAGACAACACCACGAAGAATCAAGATCAAGAATCCATACCTCCAATATACTACCACGATCTAATGAGAATTCTCCAATCCATACAAGATGTTGCAAATGATAATCATATCCATATACCACCTACTCCTCCATCTACCCATGAGATGCTTACTCCTAAATGTACACATAGATTAATGCTATGAGATTTCCACAATCCATAATGCTGAAGATTTTGTAATTTCTGGATTTTTGATTGTGTTTGAGTTTTTTCATCAAACACAATAAAAAATCCAGAAATTACAAAATCTTCAGTACACATAGATGTTCTGCAAAAACAAGAGTCTCCTACTCTAAACATCATTATCAATGAGTAAGAGTCTTCTACTTTAAATATCAACAATCTTGCGCAACTTCTTGGTTTTATAGCAATTAAGGAATAAAGATAACTCTTAAACACTAGAGGGAACTTTTTTTGGTGCAAACACCAACATGGGGAGAATGTAGATTCCTTATGATAAAACCGCTATCAATGCTACAACTATTCATAGCTTCAATCATCATCCATGCATCATCCCATCCAAAAATTGTGCCCAACCACATGAGAACAAGGTATATCAAAGTAATGAACAAATATGAGGTAAAATGGATAGATAAAATTCAAATGGATACCAACAAATACAATTTTTTTTTATCCCTTTCAACTCCATTAGTCAAAGAAACTATGGGGAAAAAATTAATAAGGGAAGTTCATCCATCAAAAAAGTCCAACAGTGAACATGAAAGCTTCAAGAGTGGCCTACAAGATATATGAAAAAGTTTGTCCCAACCGAATCTCCATATCCACCTACCATTGCTCATCTCCCAAGTTTGGAAAAAAAGATCCAAACTGTCAACCAATCAATCTACATCTCATATCTCTCAACATACACCACCATAAACTTTGACATCCATGATATCCAAATCTCACAATAACTGTGTGTTGACAACAACTCTTTATCACAAGGACTCTAATGGCTCCCTATCGCGATGTGTGCATCTAGATGAGGTTAACTTTAATATTTGTAAAGAAAAAAAGACACTCCATCCATCTTATCCATAATAAATCCGTTCATCCATGAACGATCTATCAAATCCATGTTCACCCATTGCCATCCACATTCCAAATCATCTTGATCTTGGTCGACATTTAGTGTACACTTAACACTTTTTTATGGTAAATTTCTTGACATGGGTCGTTATTATTCACCGTACCCACCATTATCTGAGCCATCAACTATTCTCCAAATTACCATCCGCACTCCAAATTGTAATCCCTGCCATCCTTTGCATTCCTCACATATCCATTCGTCCATCCATTTATCCATGCATCCACCTATTGCATTCCATACATTGCTACAAACTAGGGGAAAATACTTACTTCTTGCTTCAAGAAAACATCATGATCTATATCTATCAACTCATAATATAAATTAGTATTTGTCTATTTAGAGGATTATACCATCTTAGTTTACACATACATATATTCTTTTCATAGAATAAAGGAGTATCCAAAACATGCTAGAGGTGTTCTCTATATATTACAAATAATTTGTATTTAATTCAAACAAAATTGTATAATTTCGGAGTATGCAAATAGGCCAAAGGTGTTCTCTATATATTATTGAAACTTTCTATATAATTCGAACAAGATGGAATGAACACATTGTATGTTTACTTTTGTATTCTGTGATAGAGATGGTTATACACCCATTATCTTTTTGTAATGTCTATTTTTTGTTGTGAGATTAAAATATTATTTGTTTTGGTACTGGTGTCTGCATCTCCAAAAAACTTGTTTGTTCTAGTACTGGTGTTTTCCTGTATCTCCAAATATGTATTAAATCCAATTTGAAGAAATATACATACAATATTATACAAGTGCTAAACTGTACGTCACTCCCCTTCTTACTTTACTATATTTTTCTATTAGCGTAACCCTTGCACCCCCTCTGGTGCAAGTGCTAGTTTATATATTGCCGTTTTGTTATGGTTATGTTGTGAGTAATGAATCTTTTAGAATATGTACTCTTAAAGACTAAAAAGTTTGATATTTAATGAGTGTGAGGTTAATTGATAACATTGAATCTTTATTTTTGTCTCCAGTTGAAGTTTTTTTTTTTTTTTTGGCAGTCTCTTTGACTTGATGTTCTAAGGTTTTTAATTTATTGTATTTTCTTATTTTTTATATTTTTGGTGGTTGTATTATTGTCATGCATGTATAAGTTGATTATAGGTAAAACACAATAATTAGATGTAACACAATATTTGCTTATGCTCTTAGATTTTTTTAGGAGAATTAAAGTAGACATCACATATGCACTATGAACAATGTGATCCATTATTCTTGGTGGTATATATTTTGATTCATATTTTTACATGATGAGTAATGTGATCTATTATTTAGTAGTGGATATTCTAGGAGATATTTTTAACGTATAATTAAAGGTTAATTTGGAATCAAATCTATTGGTTGAAAAGTTTTGCATGGTTAATTGTGTTATACAAGTAATTTGTTGAGCAATAGAGAAGTTATGCATGCTATCCTAGGAACAAATTTGTAAGCAATTTTCTATTTTGAATCTAACCATACAAGTGAAAACCAAAATTTGACTACTCAACAATTGAATTAGAGGCATGGGTGACAATTAGGCGCTAGCAATATTCCTTGCATTTAAGCGTTAAGCCAATTAAATTTGTGTACTAGAGTGAGTATGTACTTTAGAATTGTGTATGCTACCTTTATTATTAACTCTTCCTTAGACCTTTGGGATGATATGGCTACAAAGGATTTTAAGTCCCAAATAGGGATTATGATAACTCTTTCTTTGACCTTTGGGATGATACAGCTTTGAAGGACCTTAAGTTCCAAATAGGGATTGTTGGTGTAGGTTTTTATTTTCCTAGTGGGTTAATTTATTTTCTTTTAGTCCTAAGTTTTTCTTACACTTTTATTAAGCTTGCTTAGAATAATAAAGTGAGTTTATTATTTAATAACTAGGAGATAAGTGATGTGGTGTCCCCTTCTTTAAAAGGTGGAACACTTTCCACTTTTTGTGGCCATCTTCACTTTTGGTGGTCTGGATATCCACTTTTGGTGGTTGATTCCTATTGGTTGGATTTTCCACCTTTATCATCTCCTTAGTTCTATATAAACTCACTAACTGACTTGTATTTTCATTCATTCTCTTGCATTGTTGCATACTTTGACATACATGCACCTTGATGCATGCAATTATTATTCTGCAGATTTGCTTTGAACTCTTAATGCAATTTTGTCATCTTGACATTTGCACATCTCTTGGAATCTCGGGTCTGTAATTATGTTATTTCATTTACAGTTTTATAGCTTCTAACTCTCATAGAAGATCTTGGTTATTCAATCTATTTCAGATTTTTAACATGGTATGAGAGCTTAGATTTTGAGAATTTTGAGTACTTGGATTCCTAATTAAGATATTGGAGTTTTTTTTATGATCTTGTAAATTCTTGTATGCTCTTCTCTTGTGTTTAAAATGATTTGGAGAATTAAAAATGAATTATAAAGATCTATTAATCCTATATTGGCATGTGTGTTTTTGGTGAGATATGATGTTTGCAACTATTTTGGCTATAGTTGCAACATTTTTTACTATCTCATTGCATCTAGGAGGCTCAAGAAAATTAGATTTGGCTTTTCTTTCACTCAAATTGGCCACCATATGACACAGTAGCAAACAAGGGTTTGAAACTCAAATGAAACGAACAACTTTTTGCAAGAGCATTTTTGGCCCAAATAGACCTTGCCATTGTGTTAAGAGATTGTAGGACATAATAACCCGGCCAAAATAACCTTGGACAAAATAACCCGATCACAATAACCTAAGGACAAAATAACCCAGGGTCATAATAATCCAAGCCAAAATAACCCATGGACAAAATATCCCCATAAGAATATGATTGGTTACTATCATATTCTCTATATTCTTATGGGGATATTCTTTCCATGCGTTATTCTGACCACAGGTTATTTTGGCTTAGGTTATTATGACCCTAGGTTATTTTGTCCTTGGGTTATTATGACGGGGTTATTGTGTCCAGAATTATTTTGGCTAGGCTATTATGTCCAAATATCGTGTTCAGAAAGCCCAAAAATCCCTATTCTCATATAAAATTTGTCTATTTTAGGCGAATTTAATATTTGGTAAATTTTTATTTTGTCAACGGGTCGTCATTGCAGGCTAAATTTAATAATTTTTTTAAAAATTCATAAATTTTCGCCATGATGTTTGTTTTTGGAAAACAAGATACCATTGGAAAGCTGGAGAAAAATAATTTTCATTTACAGAGGTTTTGAAAATAAATTTTTACATTTTTTGCTAGATATTGCAGGTTGAAGCTGTTGTATTTTTTCTTCAAGAAGCCATAACTTTTGCCTTGGGGCTTCATTTTTTGGAAACGAATAGACGTTGGAACAAGGCCAATTTTTTTTTTAGATTTTATCTCTGGTTCATTTTGTATTAGAATTTATAATTTTGGTTATTGTGGGCCTATTGAGCATTGTATCTTGGAAAAGGCTTTGTAAGTAAACTAATCATAAAGTGCTAATGTTGTAATATCTTGGAGGGGGGCAAGGAGGGGGTGCTTTCTAAGACTAGTGGAAAGGGTGGGTGTCTCTTGTTGGTGATTTTTCTAGCTAACCTTGGAATTTTCTAAAAGGATGCCAACCTTTATATTCAAAAATCACCAAAGACTAGTGGCCAACACAACGAATAGAGGTCTCTGAGGTCTCTATTCCTACACTTTAGGCTCTGTAGGACCAAGGAGGGTATTCCTTAATGTGTTCATTTGGTGTATCAAGTTTTAAGAATACTTCATTAGAGATTCATTCTTTTTAATGCAATCACACTAACCTCATCAAACAGTTGGTAGATCTTTTAACGAACTAATGCTTATGTTGCTAAGAATGTGAATATACATCAAAGATTTTATAATTTTTTTTTTGATTATGAGTCCACAACTTAATATGGGATTCATTTGTTTTACTGCTAAACAAACAATAAATCACCACTGCCTTATCAAATTGGGTGAATGGAGTCAAATAGGAAACAACCAGAAATGCACCGATTGTTTAACTCTGATATATTTAAACTATCTTCATAATGCTTTACATTGCAAAGAATTATGTTATCCAGACACTACTTCTTACCAAATCCTTGTAAATTCTCACACACCCATGACTTTTCCTAAGCAATTTATTTAACTCTTTGAGTTAAAGCAAAGAAATCAAGCCATGCATGCACTTGAACAATTGATGATAAATGAAAAAATCTTTGATAATTTCATTTATAATATGTGAAAATATACATAGGAGAGCACATGATTTGGATTTTGAATTCTGTAATAATACCAGTAATTGATACAAAACTTATTAAGATCATGACCCATATGACCTAAAACCCAAGACAACTCGCCAGTAGATTCATCAAGTGTTTAGCCTTATCGTTGCTTACTATAGTCGGCTTATACTTAAGACAAAACTGGACTCAGAAGATTTCAGACCAGAACCCCTTACATTGAGCCATGAAATCCCTTTTATAGTACAAGGGAGTGATAAAGCATCCAACTCGAAATGTAATTACATTTCATATTCATTTCAAAATTCATTTCAACGGGGTTAATTCCCAAACCGTTACATTAATCATTCCATAAGCATGGAAAAAGCAAAAAGGAAAAATGAGTGCTAACCCATTTGTTGGAGATGCCACGCAAGCCTTCCAAAAGGCATAAAAAAAACTAGCACGTTCACCAATACTTGAACTGAACACCATTGATTATCAGCACAGGTCCACGAACCAGTCACCATCAAAAGGAACCACAAAGCCCACCATCCAAAAGCCACATCATCACATCACCCAAAATCCCACACCGCTAACAGGAGACACAAGTGTTACTTGGCTTTGCCAGCCACAGAGTAACCACCCTTGCCAGGTCGCACCACAGAGAGTGGAGTTGCAATCACAATCTTGTCCTCAGAGTCACTATAAGGCACCAGGGAGGTAGGGCACTGGCTAGGGCTAGGGCCAACTCCTCCCTCATCACTTGATGAGCCATCAGAGACCAGAATTGGAGTGATGGGTTTTTATGAACAAACCCCAAGACTCAGACTAGACCTCGCTAATTATTTCACAAATAGAAGTTCCTTCTCTTTTCCTTCAGTTGGTTTCTATGAAACACTTCGGCTCCTCAGAATATATGTGCTCTTGACGGCCACCTTCTTTGGTTTTCTGCGTACACTCATCTTCTTCAGAACAACAGGAGCCTTGGTCAAGGGAAGTTTATCCTCAGGTATGTATGTGATTGGTTCCTGCATATTGAGCCTTTGAGACCTCTGCACTGGAACAACAAGAGTGCTGGGTTCACTCATCTTCTCTGAATAGCACAATAACTAGTGCAGGTGATGAAAAAGGATGACGATTGGAACTCTAGACAATCCCCACGTATATGCAACAAAATTCTTCACGACCCAAGTTACAGTGTGCCACCACCCCAACAACACTTACAACCTCCTACAATTCCCTCTCGCCTGCAGTCATAGCAATTAATTCTAGACTCTGGCTATAACTTTGTAAATGACTTGGTTCATCTACAATAAATCCTCATTAAATAAGAGAGTGTAAGGATTTTTGCAATTAATATTCATCTCGGCTCGCTCGCGTGAATAAGAATTCCATTACTGCATGCCAAATATCCACCATTGATCACTGCAGATTTAAAACTCGATCAACGAGGCAGATTAAGAATTGCCACTTGCTTTATGGAATGCACTAGGAAACAATGAAGATGTGCTTTAAAGAAACCATGTGTCCATTCACATCATTACCTAATCGTCCTTTCCTTGTCTGCTGTCGATCGTTTGAGTCGTGGGGAAATCCCAACCATATCTGTTCAGTATCGCCCATCGCCAGTTTGAAATCTGTCTCAAAAAATCATCATGCGATGGCCAAAGAGCAAGCGATGAGCCACTAGTCGTCGATCTAACCATCCGAAGATTTTACCAAAAGATCTCCACTCTTCATTGTTCATCGCGGGTCATCTTCCCAGCATGCTTCCCTAATCGGCGATAAACCGTGCCCGGGCGATGGGAGAACCCAACCCATCGGCGGTTGTGGGTTACTATTTGAAAGGCAACAGTGAATCGACGATAATGTAAATACCGGCGATGAGTTAGAAAGGTAACCGCATCATTGATCGTGGGTTACCCTCCAAACCTAAGGATATAACCCGAGATAAGAGATGACAACTCGTGGTCATGAAAATCAGACATCGCTTATCGCTAGTTACCATCTCAAAGGAGCAACAAATCACGCGACAGGTGATGAACCAAGCTTGGAAAGCAAATACAACATTGTTCATCGCCAGTTTCTTTATGGTGGATGAAGCATGACCTGTGACAGGCGATGAGCTCATAATTGTAGATCTCCACGGTGCTAGTGAAAGGGCATCGCTCATCGCTAGTTGAATATAAAATCCTAGAATAGATCCCGCGATGAGCTATAAACAGTGAATAAAACTTTCATAAAGTATAAAGCTATACGTGCACATAAGTCATTCATAAGGAAGATGCCATCCTAGGCACAACCGGTGACTTGGTGTAGCTGGTCAACAGGAAAACATAAGCCTACAAAAAGCTTAGGGAAATGATATGAGTGAAATGAGTGGCAAAACCCTAAATCCCAAGAATGCTGAAGGATCACAACTCACAGGCTTAAACATAGCAGAAATGGAATGATACAATTAAGAGTTCCACCAGTGGCTCCAACTTGGGATGTATGGCCCCCATGGGCATAGCAAGATCTCAGAATCTCTGGCAGAGCAGGCCGTAAAGGGCATTCATTTTATTAGCTTCACTTTTTAAATTGGAGGCCTGATGGCCTCCCAAATCTCAAGGAGAGACCTTTCCTTTATCAAATACTCAGTTTTGCATTGATTTCGATGGATGAAGATCTGCATGGTACACTTCTGAGCCACAAATTTTGTCATATTCAGTCTCGTCCATCCCACTTATTGTGAAGTTATTTTACTCATTACCCTACTGTATTGTAGGCTCATCCTGATACATTGGAAAGGTAAAACTTTCATATTCCACCTGATCATAAATGGTAACATTACCTTCAACTTGTTCACTGAGTTGTAGGTATTCATGAATATCCTATAAGTAGTATTTATTATCCTTTGAGGTACTAAAAAAATGGCCTGCAAACACAGGAGGATGTGCATTTTCTATCACCATAATGTCCATTCCTTTAGGTGGAAACAACCCCATAATAAGATTCATAAGATATGGAACCTCTGCAAAGTACTGCAATGCAACTTCATCCTGACCAACATCATTTTCCTGGTTATGCATACTTCTAAGTTTTTCTTGACATGGATCAAATAATCCAACAATATTAACATATTCTGCAGAGTCATCAAACAATTCCTTCTCTTTAACACAAAATGATACTGCCTGAGCATCCATGCATTCATCCCAATTTTCCTTTTGGGTGTCCAAGAATGGATTCCCACTTATGTAAGGGAAAATATCATCATGCAAAACATGAGGGAGTAAATTATCAAGATTATTTTCAAGCATATGGCCAGTGGCCATAGGGAAATTAACATAATCATCCCCATCTCTTCTGATGGCAATGCCACATTCAAAACTGCTATCACCATCCTGAACTTCCCTATCATGTAGGCCATTATCACATGTAGATATCAGCAAATCTAAGTCATTATCTTGATGCTTGTCAGGGGTAACTTGTTCAATCACATGTTGGTAAACTATCTTAGCAATGTTTGTATCATCACATCCTCCATTCAGTTGGGAAACAATGAAGTCAGGGTTGACATTTTCAAAAGTAAGGTTAGCTCGACCCCTGTTTATATCATTCACAACACATGCACTAGTAGTTTCTATTGGGTATTCATCAGGATCTTCTTCAAAAAGGGGATTGCTTCTACACCAGTAAGAACCATCACTTATTACTTCACTGTCTGATGCAAGTTCATCAAACAAAGGATTTTGCCATACCTTCATGATAGTTACAAGATCCTCATCTTCCTCAGTACTAGGAACCCAATCACTTTGATCATTAACGCATTCAAAATTAATGTATCCACATGAAGGGAAGAGAGAAACACTTTCAATATCTTCTTCATCATTTTCATTCATAGCAATTGATCCACATTTAGAGACTTCTTCACATGAAGAAAGATGCTCACTACCAAGGAAATAGACCCCTTCAAGGCTATTGACACATCCCTCACTTGAAGCAAATGATTGAACATCCACTTGATAAGAAGAATCACATTCATTAGAAGATTGTCCCAGTTCAATCTCATCTCTTTGATTCCTCATATGTGCCACATCATGCAGACTCAGTGTGTTCAGATCACTGATTGATGCATCATTATCCATGACTAAATCACTTTGTGAGGTTTCACCATGTTCCTTTTGTAGTTGCTCAAATATGATGATATCCCAAGGAGGAAAAAAAGGTAGTTTTTCCTCATCCTCGCACTCTGTCTCTTCACCTTCATCACTACCTGCCAAATCTGCTTCTATGTTGCTTGTGAAATGACAACATTCGACAATCAATTGTTCGGATTGTGCTACTCCTCTCTGATGTGTCAATCTTAGCCTTTGATTTTCTTCATTATATCAATTATTACTACCATTTTGGGAAACAACCAAGGGCATACAACCATGCTCAGAATCTTCCACTGTATTTATCCAATCCATTACTTGGTCAAGGCTACAAGGCTTTTGATTCCCAGGCCATTGGCTTGCTCCTGATTTGTAAGCCTCACAAAACAAATTAATGCAAATTAAATCATCAGGCCTAAATTTTTTGGGTATCTCTATCAGAATATCCAAGAATCTTGAGAATAAGTCATATGGGGACTCATTTACTTGTCTCTTTATCTCATACAACTTTCTAATAGAGAGAATTAAATCGGCCTTTGTCGATATAGGTTGATGTGAGGCTGATGCTTGTTCATGTTCTGCATCTTTGGGAAGTAGCATAGATACAATATCTAGAAGCTCCTCACTTTGACAAACAACTTCTTGATTGACCTGACTCAACAACTTGAATCCTACTAGAGCCATTCATATTTGCAATCACATGTCCCCTCATGATTGAGTACTTTAGATTATTCTCAATATCCATGGAATTTTTATAAGCTTGTTGCAATGTAGCAGGCTCTTTATCCCTCAGCAAGAAACCCATCTTACTATCAAATTCCCCTAAATAGACAACCAAACACTCAACATCATTGGGTTTGATATTCTCAGGGATATCTCTTATTACTTTTGAAAATATGAGATTAAAAGATGGGACTAACTCATCTTTTCCCCTTTGGATCTCCATGAAATTCTTCCTTGCAATGCTTGGGTTTATCCTCTCACCAAACTGTCCCATGAAAATTGTCTTCAGTTCACTCCAACAATGTATAGAAGAAATTGGAAAATAAGAGAACCAATATCTTGCATCTTCTCTCAAGGATTGAACAAATAACTTCATAACCACATCTTCACAATCTATCTCGTAATCACCCATTACATCATAAAATTCCTACACATTCCTACTTGCCGACTCTAACTCTTCACCATTGAATTTTGGTATTTTGTCCCTTATATTAGGTGGTATAATATTTGGGTAACCTATAACATCACTAAAATCTATGGCCCTGTACCTTTCAATACTGAAATTCCCTTGATGTGACAAGGGGTATTCATCATGTGTGGTTGTATTCATTTTGGTTCTAGAGGTACATCGTGACAAGACACTTTGTTCTATCCTTTGTTAGTCTTGTTAGTATCATCAAAAGGGTAACCCAAATTTCTTTTATGGGAGCAAGCCTTTATGATGTATGTATTCTAATTCTTCTTTGCATAATATTATTCAACATTGGACATTCATGAATATGACAAATTTCAACATTTATTGCAAATGTACTTCAAGATTATGCAAATATATCATTCCTTTCCCTATTTTAGTGCTATTTCACCAAATTGGGAAACATTTATGGCCTAGATCTTGAAAATTCTCACAAATTATTTGCAAATATAACAATACTTCCTCAAATTTATGAAAATACTTGGCGTTTTAGAGTAGCTTTTCACCTTCGGTCTTGAAGTATGTGGATCTGAATTTTTTTTGTATTCTTTGTCAGGTTCTTCAAATCAAAGTCGCCACCTCTTCTTTAGAGGGCTATGTTTCAAATAAATTGAAATATTTCAAAGTGGATCAAATTCTGGGTTACTTCACCAGTGGAGTCACCATCAAATTCAACACACTTTGCTGCTACAAATATTTTAACCAGGCTCAAGAAATATATAAAATTTCAACTAAAAGTCTAGATTCATCACCATGTGACTTTGTATTAAGACCATTTGCAACTAGAGAATGAAACTATTTCCCGAGCAGAGTCGCCATTTATGTTGGTGATTTTTCCAGCTAACCTTGGAATTTTCTAAAAGGATGCCAACCTTTATATTCAAAAATCACCAAAGACTAGTGGGCAACACAACAAATAGAGGTCTCTGAGGTCTCTATTCCTACACTTTAGGCTCTACAGGACCAAGGGGGGTATTCCTTAATGTGTTCATCTGGTGTATCAAGTTTTAAGACCACTTCACTATAGATTCATTCCTTCTAATGCAATCACACTAACCTCGTCAAAGAGTTGGCAGATGTTTTAACGAATTAATGATTATGTTGCTAAGAATGTGAATATAGGTCAAATATTTTATAAAAAATATTTTGACTATAAGTCCACAACTTAAAATGGGATTATTTGTTTTACTATTAAACAAGCAATAAATCACCCATGCCTCATCAAATTAGGTGAATGGAGTCAAATAGGAAACAACCAGAAATGCACCGATTATTTAACTCTGATATATTTAAACTATCTCCGTAATGCTTTACATTGCAAAGACTTATGTTATCCATACACTACTTCTTACCAAATCCTTGTAAATTCTCACACACCCATGATTTTTCCTAAGAAATTTATTTAATTCTTTGAGTTAAAGAAAAGAAATCAAGCCATGCATCCACTTGAACAATTGATGATAAATGAAAAGATCCTTGATAATTTCATTTATAATATGTGAAAATATACATAGGAGAGCACATAATTTGGATTTTGAATTCTATACTAATACCAGTAATTGATACAAAACTTATTAAGATCATGACCCATATGACCTAAAACCCAAGACAACTTGCCTGTAGAGTCATCAAGTGTTCAGCCTTATCGTTGCTTACTATAGTTGGCTTATACTTAAGACAAAACTGGACTCAGAAGATTTCAGACCAAAACCCCTTACATTGAGCCATGAAATCCCTTTTATAGTACAAGGAAGCGACAAAGCATCTGACTCGAAATGTAATTACATTTCATATTCATTTCAAAATTCATTTCAACGGGGTTAATTCCCAAACCGTTACATTAATCATTCCATAAGCATGGGAAAAGCAAAATGGCAAAATGAGCGCTAACCCATTTGTCAGAGATGCCACACAAGCCTTCCAAAAGGCATAAACAAAACTTGCACATTCATCAATACTCGAATTGACCACCATCGCGATTATCAACACACGTCCACGAACTAGTCACCATCAAAAGGAACCACAAAGCCCACCATCCAAAAGCCACATCATCACATCACCCAAAATCCCACACTACTAATAGGAGACACAGGTGTTACTTGGCTTTACCAGCCATAGAGTAACCACCCTCGCTAGGTCACACCACAGAGAGTGGAGTTACAATCATAATCTCGTCCTTAGAGTCACTATAAGGCACTAGGGAGGCAGGGCACTAGCTAGGGCCAGGGCCAACTCCTCCCTCATCACTCGATGAGCCATCAGAGACCAGAATTGCAGTGATGGGTTTTTTTGAACAAACCCCAAGACCCGGACCAGACCTCATTAATTCTTTCGCAAATAGAGGTCCCTTCTCTTTTGCTCCAGTCGGTTTCTGTGAAACACTTCAGCTCCTCAGAATATATGTGCTCCTAATGGCCACCTTCTCTAGTTTTCTATGTATGTACTCCTCTTCTTCAGAACAATAGGAGCCTCGGTCGAGGGAAGTTTATCCTCAGGTATGTATGCGATTGGTTCCTGCATATTGAGCCTTCGGGACCTCCGCACTAGTACAACAAGAGTGCTGGGTTCACTCATATTATTTGAATAACACAATAACCAATGCAGTGATGAAAAAGGATGAAGACCGCAACTCTAGACAATCCCCACGTATATGCAGCAAAATTCTTCATGACCCAAGTTATAGTGCGCCACCACCCCAACAACACTTACAACCTCCTACAATTCCCTCTCACCTATAGTCATAGCAATTAATTCCGGACTCTGGCTATAACTTTGTGAATGACTTGGTTCATCTACAGTAAATCCTCATTAAATAAGAGAGTGTAAGGCTTTCTGGAATTAATGTTCATCTCGGCTCGCTCGTGTGAACTAGAATTCCATTACTGTACATGTCAAATCTCCACCGTTGATCACTGCATATTTAAAACTTGATCGACGAGGCAAATTAAGAATCACCACTTGCTTTACGGACCGTACCAGGAAACAACGAAGAAGTGATTTAAAGCAACCACATGTCCGTTCACATCTTTACTCGATCATCCTTTCCTTGTCCGCCGTCAATCATTTGAGTCGTGGGGAAATCCCAACCATATCCCTGTAGTATCGCCCATCGCCAGTTTGAAATCTATCTCAAAACATCATCACATGATGGCCAAAGAGCAAGCGATGAGCCACTAGCCGTCGATCTGACCATCCGAAGATTTCACGAAAAGATCTCCACTCTTTATCATTCATCACGGGTCCTCTTCCTAGCATGCTGCCCTAACCGGCGATAAACTGTGCCCGGGCGATGGGAGAACCCAACCCATCGGTGGTCGTAGTTTACTCTTCGAAAGGAAACAACCAACTGGCGATAATGTAAATACCGACAATGAGTTACAAAAGGTAACCACGTCACTAATTGTGGGTTACCCTCCAAACCTGAGGACACAACCCGCGATAAGAGATGACAGCCTGCGGTCATGAAAATCAAACATCGCTCATTGCCAGTTACCATCTCAAAGGAGCAACAAATCACGTGACGTGTGATGAACCAAGCTTGGAAAACAAATACAACATCGCTCATTGCCAGTTTCTTTACAGTGGATGAAGCATGACCCGCGACGGGCGATGAGCTCATAATTGTAGATCTTCACAGTGCTAATGAAAGGGCATCGCTCATTGCCAGTTGAATATAAAATCCCAAAACAGAGCCCGCGATGAGCGACAAACCGTGAATAAAACTTTCATAAAGTATAAAGCCACACGTGCACATAAGTCATTCATAAGGAAGATGCCATCCTAGGCACAACCGGTGACTTAAGAAATAGGGCCGATAAAGAATGATGGTGAGTGACACATAAATCATTTAGCTCAAATGGTGACTTGGTGCAGCCGATCAATAGACAAACACAAGCCAACGAAAAGCTTAGGGAAATGATATGAGTGAAATGAGCGGAAAAACCCTAAACCCCAATAATGTTGAAGGATCACAACTCACAGGCTTAAACATAGCAGAAATGGAATGATACAATTAAGAGTTCCACCATTTCTTTTGCAGCTTAATTTCTATTTTTGTGCACTCATAAACAATCTTCATTTTTGCCTAAAATTGATCAATCAACAGTTCCTATATTAACACCCTACAACTATTTTGATTGGAAAAGTAACATGTCCTTCTACTTGAAAAAATATGGATTGTATAAGGTAACAATGGGACTAGAAACTGAACCAACAATTGATGCAAAAAAGCCAAAATGGTTTAATAAGTGTGATGAAGTATTTGGAACCTTATATGTATGTCTATATCCCCAAATTTTCTTTTTCATGTTGAATCTTTGTCTACACCAAATGAAGTTTGAACAACATTGGAAAAACTCTTTGGTGCACAAGATGAATTAAGAGGTCATCAATTGGAGAATGAGTTAATAGGTTTAAGTTCAAGTTTTGATACAATACAGGACTTCTTCACCAAACTAAAGGCCATAAGATTGCAATTGTTGAAATAGTGTGGAATTGAGAAAGATGATAAACAATTGATCTTAAGTATTCTTTCTAAACAATTGATCTTACATATGAATATTATTGGTAATTTCATCAAAATTTAGAAATGCTCAAAGTTTTGTGAAACTTAACGAGAACTCAGATTTTGCTTGAGACTATATTGAGAAGAATATTGATTCATATAATTTGGAGCGTTGGTTATGATTTTTTATCTTGTATTTATCTGAGTCGCTCCAATGTTCAATTCATTCATATAGCCACCATCCCTATATTGTGATTGGAACTTTCACTTTTCAAAATTTAACGATTCTTTGGCTTAACTTCCAGGGTGATTGGAACGGTGCTGGTCCTCATACAAATTATAGGTTGGTACTCATAGCTGTAGAAAAAAGATGTAACTTGTTCTAGAAATTATTAACTCTAATAATGAGCTTATTCTCATTCAATTCTCAATTTTGACAGCACAAAATCTATGAGGACCCATGGTGGAATCCATGTGATCAAGAAGGCCATTGAAAAGCTGGGGCTGAGGCACAAGGAGCACATTGCTGCCTATGGAGAGGGCAATGAAAGGCGTTTGACTGGCAAACATGAGACTGCAGACATCAACACATTTTCCTGGGTAATTTTCATATGCATGAACATTGATATCAGCATGCATTGTGGTATGTACCAAATACAAAAGAATTATAGCCTGACCACTGTCTGGTTGCATTTTCTTGATTGCAGGGTGTTGCTAATCGTGGGGCATCTATCAGAGTTGGCCGTGACACAGAACGTGATGGCAAAGGTTAGGCTTCTTTTTTCAGCAGGAGCAGTAGCATAAGAAATGCCATATTTTTCTTACTGCAATTAATATTGGTTATGCCAATAAACGACGTCTTATAAGTTGTCATATCAGTAAGGTTCATGGCAGTTGCAGTGGTAAATTCAGTAAACTTCTAGTTGATATTTGTTGCAGCCAAACTTGTTTAGTTTGGTGTCACATATAGAGAGTAGGATTGCAGATTCCACATGAGATATTAAGATAAGCTTTTGGATTGCAGGTTACTTTGAAGACCGTAGGCCAGCTTCAAACATGGACCCCTATGTTGTTACATCCATGATTGCCGAGACAACCATACTTTGGAAGCCTTAATAAAACTATGGGCCTCATGAACAGAATGTTAGCGGTGGATTGGAGAGATTCCTAAATGTTTGTGGAGAAGATTCTCATTTGAACTTAGCTTTTTGGCTTTGAATTTTGGCCATTTCTCCTAGTAGGAACTATCAAATATCATAAGTTAGCATCTAGGGTGCATGGTCAGAACACAGTATGTCTTCAGTATTTAAGCCTTGGCTCTCATGTATGAGCTAAGAATGCATGCAACGATTTAGTGATTTTCCATGTTGTCTAATTGGATAGAATAAAATTGCCTTTCAGGCCTAGCCAAGTATCATTCACGTCATTTTCTCCAATGCAAACTAATAATTTTAGAAGGGTATATGAAATTTCATTCTAGCTTCAATGTTTCCCTGAGTGTATCCTATGTTCATGTTCTTTGCATTTCTCATGGTTGTTGAAAGGATGAAAATAAATTTACTGTAGACAAAAAAATTAAGCTATTGGGTTTGGTTTATTGTAATTTTTTTTGTCCACTATGCTTAACAGCATCCATTGGATTTGTATTTCAAATACTCAGCAACTATTCATGTGCCTTTTGCTTCTCATTAATATTTTGACTTTTCTCCACGGAACTCCTGCTCTTTAGTAGGGTTCATATTCTTCAATTTTCCAGCTTGATTCATTTATTAATCCAATGAAGAGAAATGGAAAGCATAATTAATTTACATACTATTTAATATTTTTTTGACCTAATGGTTATAATCAGGTGATTTCAGATTGCACATTTATTTTTAGGGGCCTTGGCTGCTGTAGATTGCCTGCAGATGATTACAGCTCCTGTTTGAAGCTTAACCAATGTAACTTCATATGGTTGTGAATGTTGATTTTCGCATCATCTATTTATTTATTCTTAAATACAATGTGGATCTTGTCAATTTTGATTAGCTGAATTATGTGCCTATTTAATGGGTGATATGGTGAAGTATATATTTCTTCGAGTTCATAACTGTCTTCAGTGCTGCTAACAAAGTACAATGAACTGAAAAAAAAAAAAATTGCTGTTTGACAGCTGGTTATGATTGTTCTCTCGACAGTCTTTTGGCTGTCCATGTTCATTGTATTACCTCTTTTGTATTGTTCAATTTAAAAAAATTTTACAATGAACTTACACAAATGATTAAAGCTCTAAATTGAATTATGCACCCGCTATCTCAAACTCCTGCTCAAATTTACCATAGCTTAACTTGGGTTTAATGGTGATGAATCAATTTGACAAGTGGATGACAGTCTCCTGTATTGCCAAAGCTCCTGTTCTAAGAGGCATCTCGTCTTTACATAAATAAAACCATAGTAACCTAAAATAGGAAAAACAGGTGGGTACCCATATTTTAAATAGGCATGCCATCTGTGCTTTGCTGGTCCGACTAAAGTTGCCTAGCTTTTCAATAAGTTGTTCGAACCCGATCGATACTGTGTAAAATTGGAAAAAGACTACTATTTTTGTCAATTAAAAAATATTAGAACACATGCAATTCTGGAGTTTTGCAAACAGATCCTGGGTTTCTGCCTACCTATAAAACCCTCTAAATTGTTTTGTTTGCGCATTGGCTTCCTCTTCACATAAATGGTCATGGCTGTAAATTATAAAAAGAACAGAGAAATGGAATAAAAATAGAAAATCAAGAACAAAATAAGAGACACGAATGTATAGTGGTTTGGCATTTGCCCATGTCCACTTTGAAGCAGGGAATCACTTTATTATCAATCACCAATCAACTACTCAATAAATGATCTGTCACACATACTTATACAAAGCTCTTCGAATATGAAGAGATGGGAGAATACAAACAGTCATGTGTCCATGGGGCTTCACATCCCAACAATCTCCCCCGTGAAGTCCAACCGACACAACCATGCATTGTCATCCCTGCATTTCCAATCTTATCTTCACCTCGCAGTCAGGCTGAAAGTTTTCAACTTCGTCAAATATTGTTCACGAACACTGCGAATCAATCTTCTCCATGCCAAATCGGAGTCAACAATTTGCTGTATGTGGACCATCTCTTTTTCAATAATCTGGTCTTGCGCCATTAGCAACTCCCTCTTCAGATGCTTATGTTCTTTCTCCATCTTAGACCTGTTAGCATTGCCCCAGTCTTGCCATATATACCAAACTCCACGTGTATTTCCAAGCTCTTCGGCTATATCCTCCAAAACTTGACATCCAACACCTCTTGCATTAGAACCATTTCCTTGAAAAAATTCATTATACCCTTGTCGAGGGCCTGGCCAACCAGAAGTAGGGGCTGCAAGAAATCCAACATGATCTACCCCCTTCTCGATTTTATTTTCATCAAATTCCACTGGTTTCCCCCAGCTGGCAACTACAGTCTCATTGTACCATGCATTGTTCTCAGCCCATGGGTCACTAAAATCATTCAAAAAATGGAATTTGTAACTACTACAAGGTGGGTCGAAGAAACTAGCGTCTACCTCAGTGGTGGCAATGTACAAATCTTTGCCCTCATTAAGCTCTGATTTCACAGTGCCAAGATCCAATGGATGCTTAATTATTGCGTTATAATTATGTAAACATAGCCCAACCACATCCACTGGAGTATTGGAAACCCAGGCGAAATTGTGTTTAATCAGCCCTGTGAGCAACACCCCGCACTGTTTCATCATTCATTTCTGCCAGTTGTTGACCAGCAATCGGATCAGCCACCGGCCTCTTCGGTTCCCTTTCATCCACCTTTCCCCGTGCAGGTCTTTTATGAATACCAAACTTTTTATTTTCCGACGGTGGCATCTTATCCTTGCTGGTAAGAAACTCTGAGTTTCTATAGTACTGATTCGCCTTTAGAATCCGATTTTCCTTTGCAGCTCCACTGTCACACCCCACGGTCATATTGCTCTCAATGCGAAGCGGCAAAGTTGCGAATGCCATGCGCACTACTATCCCGCAACTTTCACATTGAGTCCTCAGTGCCCCTTCCATGGATGGATCAAGTCTACGAGGTTGAACTGTTACACAGCGCCTTAAGCATACTGTGTGCGGGAATCTTGTAATCACAAAGCTATCATCAACATTGGAATTATCAGCCAACCATGCGGGCCATTCCGAAGGATCCATGCCACCCCTGCACTGTTTAGCTTTGGAGGCAGAGGAGACAAGTGCTGTGGCCCCTGACTCGAATGAAAGGGCATGCATTTTGGTCGTGCTATGGTCGCTTCCGAAGCGGAAGGCGTGCACAGGGATCTCAAGGGGACCATAGCATGTGCTTTGTCTGATAAAGAACCAGATTCCAAACCGGCCTATAAAATAAGAGACACAAATTTATAGTGGTTCGACAATTGCTTATGTCCACTTTCAAGCAGGGAATCACTTTATTATCAATCACCAATCAACTACTCAATACATGATCTGCCATACATATTTATACAAAGCTCTTCGAATACGAAGAGATGGGAGAATACAAATGGTCATGTGACGGTTGGGCTTCACATCCCAACAATGGCTGCCTCAAGGCAATATTTCTTATTTTTTATTTTTTTCCCTTTTTTTATGGTTATGATTTGTGAGTAACTGAAAAGTTGATATTTAATGAGAGTTAGGTTAATTGATAATATTGAATCTTATTTTACAGTTGAGGTTTGAATTTTGAATTTTAATTTTTTTTTCTATTTATTTATATCTTATAGTTGAAGTTTGAATTTTGTTTCTTTTTCTATGTAGTCTCTTTGACACAATATTCTAGGGTTTTTAATTTATTGTATTTTCTTATTTTTATACTTTTGTTGGCAAGTATTATTATCGTACAAAGTTTATGTTCATTATAGGTAAAACACAATAATTAGGTATAATACAATATTTGCTTATAATCCTAGTTCTTTTATAGGAGAATTAAAGTAGACATCACATATACACTATGAACAATGTGATTCATTATTCTCAGTGGTGGATATCTAGGTTGATATCTTTACATGATGAGTAATGTGATCTATTATTTAGTAGTGGGTACTTTGGGAGATATCTTTAATGTATAATTAAAGGTCAATCATTATAGGTAAAACATAATAATTAGGTATAATACAATATTTGCTTATAATATTTAGATCTTTTGTAGGAGAATTAAAGCAGACATCACATATACACTATGAACAATGTGATCCATTATTCTTAGTGGTGGATATTTTGGTTGATATCTTTACATGATGAGTTATGCGATCTATTATTTAGTAGTGGATACTTTGGGAGATATCTTTAATGTATAATTAAAGGTCAATTTGGAATCAAATTTATTGGTTGAAAAGTTTTTCATGGTTAATTGTGTTATGCAAGTAATTTCTTTAGTAGAGAAGTTATGCATGCTATCCTAGGAACAAATTTTTAAGCAATTTTCTCTATTGACTCTATATATACATGTGAAACCAAAATTTGACTACTCAACAATTGAAATAGAGGCATGGGTGACAATTAGGCGCTAGCAATAGTCCTTGCATTTAAGCACTAAGCCAATCAAATTTGTGTGCTAGAGTGATCTCGTACTCTAGAATTGTGTATGCTACCTTTATTATTGACTCTTCCTTTGACCTTTGGGATGATATAGCTCCAAAGGACCTTAAGTCCCAAATAGGGCTTATGATAACTCTTCCTTTGACCTTTGGGATGATATAGCTTTGAAGGACCTTAAGTCCCAAATAGGGATTG
>VDFB02121407.1:0-25834 GCA_007258455.2 Sequoia sempervirens | reverse complement strand
AGATTTTTCCAAGCATCCATAGCTTGTTCGAAAGCACTTGTTTTAGGCTTTCAACCATAGCAACAAGGCAACACTTGAACTATTTGACAAAATGCTTTGGTAGACATGTATGAAAAATGTGGTAGTATAGACAAGGTAGTGTACTATTTGAAAAAATGCCTCAAAGAAATGTGGTCTCGTAGAATTCTATGAAAACCAAATGCAATTGGTAGCTGCTCCTAGTTATTAGTTATGCAATGTGAAGTAATTGCATAATTGCTTAGGTTGACTTTGTAAAAACTATATTGTAATTGAAATTTTGTCATCTATTAGCAACTAGTTATTAGTTATGAAATGTGAAGCAATGCTTTCAGTTTGAAAGATGTGCAATGTAATGTAATCAACGTTATGAATATAAACTACAAAAATCTATTTTTTACTAAGTTACCGGTTCGGTTTTGGGTTTGAGAACCTGATTCACCAATTCAGGAATTTTTTTTTGGGCTTGGGTTCGGTCATACAAAAACATATAAAAATCAGAAATATATACATATTTGCAGCAGTAATCAAGTTCAAAATACACCACCATATTAATAGTCAAATAACATAGCAAAAATACACCACCACTTTCATAGTGAAATATTAAAATATTAGTGATCTACTCTATTGTCATGATACAAAATTATAAATTAAAGTTCAAACATAAAAATGTCAAGTGTTTACAATCAGCCATTATTGAGCATTGATCAATCTGAAAAGTGTGAACATTTTTCTGTGTGGAAGGAAAACAAGAAAATAGTGTTACATAATTATTTACATTGTGAAAGAGCCAAATTTTTTTTCTTGCGGATCGTAGAAGAATCTCAGTGATTTTTTGGGTGTCCTTGCCTTGGAACGGAACTATCTTGAGCCATGAATGATTGACCAGGAACTGTGAGAAAGAAATAAGATAAATCACATGCAACTTGTTGCAATTTCTTTCCTTGGGAAAAGGGTAAAGTTTTCTTTTCAGGGAGAATCTCCTTTAGAGTTTGAACGTGCATTGATAATTTTCAAGATATACTTAGCCAAACATGTCATCTAGGTTTGAAGCTTTTAGAAAAAAAATGTTTGCTTCCTAAAATTTTGTTCAAAATTAAGATGTGACTCTCCTCCTTTAGGAAGAGAAGGCATATCAAACCTAAACACTCTTATGCAACACTTCTAAGTTCTTGTTGATGCGTATTTAGATGCCAGTTTCAAAATAGGCATGGTTACATAAATTCTCATCTCACGACTATCATTGCATCAAAATTAAGAATTTTCAATCCTTTATGGTCTAGACAAGAGAAGTATGGAGTAGTGTTTCAATGCTAAAGTCTTATTGTGAATCTCTTTGCTATGAGTGGTTCAAAAATGAGGAATCTGTCTTCTGCACCAAATGAGAAATATTCACAATATGTGCTAGGAAGGAATAAGTCCATAAGATCGAGTATGCAAGAACTGCAAATTGCAAAATTGGCTTACATTTGACTTCCAAACACATACATTTTCACACTTTTCGATGTTCACATGTAAGTCAAAAAATATATGTGCATAAGTTGTAAAGTATACACTTGAATACACATAACTCATATCTATTGAACCATGAATTTATAATTTGCAAATATGGACACCATCGATAAAAAGATTTGTATTAAGAAAATAGCCATGTATGCATACATCAATATATGTCGATATAAGTATAAAATATAGTTACAAAATAGCCATATAGGCTTACGAGAATGCCATATAGGCATACACGTCAAATATATCCAATACAATGTACAAAATTGCCATGTAGGCATACAACAAAGGGCTCTATCTGTACCATTTCTTCCATGCTCCTCAAGTTCAAATTACAATTTTTCCTTTGTTGGCGACCGATGTATATAAGTCTATCACCCGCTTCTTGCTATGCTCGAGGAGTGCTCCGGCCCTAGTGTTTAGCTTTGGTGAAGTTTCAACTGCTATAATAAGAAGTAAAGACATTAATATATAGAAATTACATTATAAAAATTAAATATATTAACAAAATAATCACTTACGCCATCTCATGATCACTTCCTCGATGGAAATATTTTAAATGTCGACAAAGGCTCAAGCCCTCAGATAAACCATCCAAATAGGAATTAAACTATGAATCAATAATGGTTTGATTTTTCACTAGAACTAGTTCATTTATAATAATGAATGTAAATTGAAATTTAGTAATTTTCCTCATACCTCCCCTATCAGAGCCATCGAGGATTGTATAGTGGAGGAAACACCAATATCCATTTCATAACGCTTTACGTGCTTCATACCAACATCTGAAAATAAAACAACAAATTATTCAATCACAAAAAAGTTACAATAGCAATCCATGTGATGACTTATAATGTATGAGATCTAATGAACAAAATTTTGAGTACAAGTATTAAATAGATATATTTCTGATTATTAGTTATTGAATTTGAAGTAATGCTTTGAGTTTGAATGATCTGTGTAATGCAACGTAAGGTCAACAATATGAATATAAACTACACAAATCTATTAAACTTAGAATTCATTACTTAAGTTCTCTTTAAATTCTATATTACCTCCATGAACGTTTGATCAAATCTACTGGCACTCGGAGGTGTTTCCATGAAACCTCCAACAGTACCTTGTTCAACATCTAAAATCACATATTAAAATACCATTTGTAAAACAATGCCATAATACATGTAATAAATTTATAATTGTTTACTAACTTTACATACCCCCACCATAGGTGTACTACAAAAAATAAGTAGGTGGATGGACTGTGTATCTAGTCTCCTAAGACTGCGGACTCTCGCACTCTTTTATTAAAATAATAAAACTAAATTAGTTAATCTTGCATTTCACAATTGAAATTTAATAAATTAAATTCAATGAACATGTTGAATTTTACCTGAGTGTCAATGCCATATGCATCATGCAAAATGCCAGTCATCCTCTCCATCCCCGTAGATGCATATGGATCAGGCTGTGTAGTAGCATATGGATCCTGCGTAGCACCCTCTTGAGTGCCGGTAGGGTCATACGAACAAGTCACCCCGCAAGATTGACACACATGGGTTTGAAGGCCACCACCTAAAGACTCCCATGGATGGTGTTGTACAATAGGGCTAGTGTGATGGACAACACTCCAGGTCAAAGTTGTGATCACTTGTAATGTCTCTATGTCGGCACTCTCCTTCACAACGACAGGCATCACAATCTACTCACAAGGTGGCCTAGCGAGAGGTCGTCTCCCTTGCCGCGTAGGATCCGGCTGTGCACTGGGCCTATCCTGAGCTGACCCCCCACCTCTCCCCTGGAACTCCCTCATATCAAAATAATTTGGGATTTGGTTCAATACAAACTCATTATATAGTTTCCTAAGAAAATATTGGGAGACTTCACAATCATTGCACGGTGGGTAATCAAAGACCATATACCATCTTTCATAAAAACAGTTCTTAATCTCTTGGTGGTGGCACCAATGAATATGAAACCTCTTTGCATTGAGGGTGAGATTTTGATTTGTTTTAGGGTCAGTGAACAGAGAGCACAAATCACCTTTAGTAATTTTTAAATATTTTACTTGTTTATATGATAATTTGTCTGCATAATATGCCCTAGCTGTCTGCCTCCTATCTTGCCATCTAGATATTTGTTGGGTGATTGCATCTACATTTTTTAACATGTCTTTCAATGAATTTTCTAGAAGCATTCTTTCTGTGGTTGAAACATTTGGATCACTCAACCTATTGAAAAGATCCTCAAGTTGTTTTCTATTGTTCTCAATTTCACTCCTCAAATTTTCTTGAGTGCTAGGAGGGAATTGAGAGAATGGTGGGGGAGGTTGATTTTGTTGAGGATTTTGCTGTTGAGGATTTACCTCCTCTTCTTGTTGAGGATTTTCAAGATTTCCTATAGATTTAAAAAAAAAAAATCAAATATAACCTAAAACAAACAAAATCAATTTCAAACTAACAAATTCAAAACAAATAGTAAACAGTACTTACCTCTTGCATCTCTTCGTTGTCATGGCGCCATATTTGTAGACAAAATCCAACTGTTCTTGATGAAATTTGCAGAAGTCCTTCCTCCTAGAATGCGAGCACGAAAATGAGGGTTTTTGGCCGCTGGCAGAGCTGAGAAATAGTGAAAAGCAAATGATACACATTTCATTTTTTTCTTTTCTTTTAAAAGCACATAACGCACTCGCGTTATAACGCGAGCGCGTTATGTGTTTCCCCATTTTTTTTCCATTTGGCCACAAAAGTGCGACCAACTTCATGCACCCGCCCTAAATGTGATAATACTTATTTATACATTTTCAAATTTAAACCTCGGGAGCAAAGTCGAACCTGAGACCAATGGGGAGCAAACCCATTGCCCAAGCCAACTCTACTACCTGTTCAGGTTAGTACATTCCCAAATTTAATTTCTAAATGTACATATTTTAAAGCCCAACAATGACATTGCATACACAAAAGTTATTATAATAATTATATTTTTATAGTGAAGGGAGTTTTACTATTATTATCTTTAATAGAGACAATGGTTTTAAGTTCCAAGAAGAAAAAATAAGATAGGTTAGGTACTTTCTTAATCATATTATTAATTTAAAAAGATCAATTAAAAATAAGAAAACTATTGTTATTATTTAATTATATTGCTTTTGGTTTTGATTGTGTTAGAGTTTGGTTGAAAAAATTCTAATACAATCAAAACCATAAGCAATATAATTACATTCTAAATGGATTGTGAAGATCTCATAACACTTATTGTTATTATTGTTAATGTTTGTAGAGAAGAAATGTATATGTGTGGATGTTTTTAATGTATGTTTCTTGTATTCTATTGTTTTTTAAATATAATGTTTGATCTTAAATTTAGAATTAATATTTTGTCATGCTTTTAATTTTTAGTTTTAAATATTTTTAATTTAATTGTTAACATTTTTTATTTTAAAATAAAATTGTAGATGTGGTCCTATTTCCAAACTTATATTTAACTCTTTCTTGTGCCAACTCTTACCTATTAGCTAATATGCCAAATATTTTAAATTGCATGTGGATTGTAGTAAAGACATTATCCTAGTTAATTTTTCTCATAACAGTTGTCATAAAAGAATCAACAACTAGTATAATAACACATCCACATTAAAGCACAATAGTCACGATTTAGTTAATTGTAAATTTGACTATTAGATTCTAATATGTCTAAATCAACATCTGATTTTACTCAGGAAAAAATCACATTATTTAAATAGAATTGAATTAAATAAACTACATTACAAGTACACTTCTATCTATCCTCATAATACTGAATGTCACATAATTCTAACCATTTATCTCATTTTAAATTAATTTACTTATTTTTCTATCACTATAACCTAAAACCACATCATATCAGATTTAAAATAAGTTCCTGTAGCTTTCTATCAACCTAATGATAGATCAATAGAATGATCCAAAACAATATTAAAAAAACTTACATAGACTAATCCAAAAACCAATTAAATTCAATGTCTCTAAAATTACCAAATTATTAATGTAAGCTCCTTAATATATCAAAACTATCATTTATATTGAATTATCTCTTTAGATAAAATATATATTTTTTAATCCAAATAATTGAGAGACTCCTTGCCGGGATCCTTGCCTCTACACAAATTCAAAAATAAAACATTTAATATATATTATATCTGACTACACCCATGGATTGGGTGGGTAACCCATGAGTTAAGGCAAGCAGGCATAGAGTGTTAGATTCTGTCGGCTTCTTCTTCATGCACGACGGCACATGACGGAACGCCAACAGAATGACGTCATCGGGGCCCATCATCACGTGTGTCCCCTAATTGCCGCGCCGGCTGAACCGCTCACCGCCTCATATCAACATTCTACCTTCCCGTCTGTTGACGTGAAAAAAAACAAAAAATAACCCTGGGTCATGACGTCACCTATTTTCAAACTGCATAAATATTTTTCTTATTGCAACGGTTAAAAATGAAGATAACGCTTAACTCCGGCGGGGTTAACTCGCTGAGTTAGTCCTAACCCAATGGTGATGCAGAAGATTTTGAAGTTGATCTGAACAAACGTGTACATTGAGTAGGCAAGTGGATTGATTTGAATTTTCTAACTCGAGTTGAACTCGGGTTAAGTTTACAGACACGGCCTTTAATAAATTTTTGGTGCAGATAAATGCTCCTGGATAATGGAGAGACTGGAGAAGAGGAGCCTTAAGGCCTATTGTTAATGATTTTTTTGGATCTGGGTCTGGAAGGCTTAATTGATTTGATTATTTATTTTTCTTGTTATATATTTGTACCACACATTTTTCTGGATTGAAGTGGGTTGGATGTCTTCAAGCTCATTGGGTGTAGAGATCCTGTGCATTTGCAGGCTTATAAGGAGGTAAGTCACTGTTTCAAGCCATGTAGGATCATATGTGGAGGCCTAGAGTATTGTTTATATCAGTTTTATGTGTACTATCATATGTTTGAGCCATTCCTGATCTGTGAACCTGTTTTAGTAGATGAAGTTAGTTTCAGTTTGTTGTTTCTGTTTGGATGCATGCAGAAATCTCATGGGAAGAGCTCTAAGTGGGTGTATGTAACATGGATAAGAGGAGAATATAATATGTTGAGCGAGTATTGGTAAGAGTTAGCTTTTTGGGTGGACTTGGGGAACTTTTCTATGCTGAGCAGATCAAGTAGGAAGCAGAGTATTGTAATAGGAGCCTCTAATTTTGTCAATATTGGGGTGGAAAGGTGGACTGGACTGTTCAATGTTTGTTTTCTGGTGGAGATGCCAAGGTGCACTGTTTAATAAAATTCTACTAAAAGTTGTGTGAGAGGACTGAACTCTCAAGTCATATGGGTCCTTGTGGTGCAAGATTTTACAATAAATGGCAGGCATACAGATATGTGTTCGTTTTGTGGTTGGGTTGATATAATCATTATGTTGGTTTCCAATAATCAATCCAGCTGGTGATCAATAAGGCTGCTGTCCGCATCTTTGGTACATGGTATATCTGCTTTTTGTCAACAGTGATGGAAGGATTGTGAGATCAACACTGTTGCAGTTATTGGGAAAGGGCAGTTTTTGTTTTTATACAGAGTAAATCATCTTAACAATGTGAGTTTGGGTTAGCTATGGATCTTAGATAATCAATCAGATAGGGTTACAGAAGATATCGAATATATCAGTACATGTTTGATTCTTTGTACCAGATCCTGACTTCTATGCTTCCAATATCCAAAGAGCAATCTATTTATTGCAGTTTCATGAACCTACAATCTAAGATCTGAAGTTTGTAAAATTGTTTTTTTGGCATCCTTGAAATTAGTTTATTGAGTGCAACATTGGGCTTTGGTTGTTGCAGGTACTGGATGTGAAATGGATATATATGAAGCAACAAGGATTGTGTTTTCAAAGATACAGAGCGTGGATCCAGAGAATGTGTCCAAAATCATTGGTTATCTCCTGCTGCAGGACAATGGAGATAGGGAAATGATCCGGTTAGCCTTTGGGCCTGATAGTTTGATTCACTCTGTTATCTCCAAGGCCAAGAAGGAACTTGGCATGCAAGTTTCTTCATCATCTTCTTCACAGCTGCTATCCCCTTATGCTATGGAGTCCCCGGTGCAGTTTGCTCCATTTTCTCACATACCATCTCGTCCTTTCTCTGCGGTTTCGCCCCAAACAGTCTACTGGGACTCTCAGGCCCATCAAGAGACACCTTTAAGTTCACATTTTGCCGTACCCATTGAGCAGAATGCGCTCAATTTTATTAACAGGAATCCCTTACAAGCTCAATTTTTTGGCAGTGATAAACTGCAGCAGCATTCTATGGTCTTAACAGAGCAGCCAAGCAGTATCAGAGATTATACCAATAACTTCCAGCCGCAGGATCAACAACTCCCCTTGTTTGAGAATGACAGTTACAATTACCCAGAGATGCAACTAGCCTCAGGCGAATTGGGTATGGATTTTTTAAGTAAAAGGGTCAGTCTACCAATTTCTGATGTTAAGCCATGCCTGTATTTTGCTCGTGGATACTGCAAACATGGCAACAATTGCCGTTTTTCTCATGGTTATGAAAACCATCTTACAGTCTCCATGGGTAGTAGCCCCTCCGAATCATTGAATGAAGAACCAATCTCAGCTGGAACATTGGAAAGGTTGGAGGTTGAATTGCTGGAATTACTGAGAGGGAAGAGGGCGCCCATTTCCATTGCTTCGTTGCCTCAACTCTACTATGAAAGATTTGGGAGAACTCTGCAAGCTGAAGGCTACCTGACTGAATCTCAGAGGCATGGCAAAGCTGGTTACAGTCTAACAAAGCTCTTGGCACGATTGAAGACTATTAGACTCATTGATCGGTATGCTTCTGCTTTCTGTCTGGCAACTAGTTTTATTGATTTCTACAATCTTCCTTAAAGCTGTTTGAGAGGCAAGTTCAGCAGATGTGTAAATTGTTCAACTCATTGTGTGTGTTATTGGGTATTTCAATCTTACTTTCCCATGTCCATGCCTATAACAAGTCCTTACGTATATCCACGAGGCCTCTAAGTGAGTATTTCGAGCTTTCTTGTCCGTACCTTTGACGGTATGCCCATTGTCCACGTCCATGACAGTAAAGTTCTGCAGAGTGAGTAAATTGCCCGTCTCATATTGTTTAATAGGGCGTTTCATTTATTTATGCCTTGCTTGATGGAGTGTTTCAATCTTATTTGCTTATAACCTATAGATGATAAAATATTGGAACTTATCTTACCTTGTCATTGATGCAATAAGCAACACAGAAGTGAATGATGTTTTATGTTCTTTCATCTAAACATTTGGACTGCTAGATGGTGTGAGATTACTTTATACCTCTTGTGCAGAGCATCATCTCTGTGTCATAGTTGCATTTTTTAGCTTTCTAAAATATCGTGAGGACTCAAGTATGTGCAATACTAACTCTGGATTAGGAATTAGCTAGACTGATATAATTTACTGTTTTATGTAGGCCCCATGGCCAGCATGCGGTTGTTTTAGCAGAGGATGCTCCCAGGTTTACAGAGTACAGGGGTGAACGAAATGACATAGCTGGCTTGATTGCAGGATCTCGTCAAATTTACTTGACCTTCCCTGCTGAAAGCACCTTCACAGAGGAAGATGTATCAAATTATTTCAGGTAGGAAGAGTCTTCTTCTATCTGATCTAAGAGAAGGGCTTCTATTAGCAGTTTTTAATTAGAATATTGGGGATTTGGTGACGACCCAGCACATTAAGTGTGATTGTTTCAATCACAGGACTTATGGGCCTGTACATGATGTGAGAATACCCTATCAGCAGAAGAGAATGTTTGGATTTGTAACATTTCTATATCCAGACACTGTGAAAACCATCCTGGCCAAAGGAAATCCCCATTATGTATGTGGTGCTCGTGTTCTTGTCAAACCATATCGAGAAAAAGGCAAGCATGGGGACAGGTATTGTCATGTATATCAGCACTAAATTTCTGCTCTTTGAAGCTTAAGAAATGTTCTCAGATAATGAAAAACAAAATCCAATTTGTGTGTGTTTTTTAACAGCTGAGGGGTGGATTCATTCATTGTAACTAACTCTTTATTATTGAATTTCTTCCATTCAGAAGATATGTAACTGAGAAACCTGAACACTCAAAATACATGCCAGCAGCCTACAATCTAGATGACTTTGACCTTCAACTTGGTAAGTATGACATTGCCCTCCATGTGTATGGTAGCTATGGTAAATTGTTTCTCTTCTTGTGTCTGAAATGAAATTATTTGTTGTGCAGGGCCTAGAATAATTGGTAACTCTGATATGATAAGAACTCAGTTTCTTCTAGAGGAGCAAGAGCAGATAATTGAAATAGAAAGAAGGCGGTTGGCAGAATTACATTTGATGAACCAAGCCTCTAAATTAGCAAGTAATAATAACAATAATAGTTCTAATCTCATTGTGAATCAGCACCAGCAGCACCACCACCAAAATGACTTTGAGGATAATGCAGCCTCAACAACAGAAGGTTGGGATCAAAGTTTTCCTTTCATGTTTTAATTTTTTATTAGGATCATCATGACAAAGTTTCACCTTACAACTTGCTAGTAACCACTAACCCATGGGCAATGGGTTGGTAAAAATTATGGCAGACATCTTAAAGAAGATGAGGGGTGCTTGTATCTGTAATATATAAGAATCTCTATTCCAGAACCTTATGGCAAGACAATTGAGTTTAGGTCTATGAAAATGTCCACTTAACAAAACAGAAGAGCAAGAGTAAATTGAACTATCATTCATGCATGCCAATAATTCAACCTACATTCATTCGTTGCTATAAGTTCCACCTTACCAATAAAGGCAAGGAAACACGGGGGGCAGGAAATGTGGGTAGCTTTATGCCCCATTACAACAGATAAGTGAGTTTAGGTCCATGAAGATGTCTCCTAACGAACACACGAGTTTTGCATGCGATACATTGGTTCACATTATATTTTATGTTTGAAACTGAACTACTATAATGGCTTTCTAAAGCCAAGGCTATCAGAAGATTTATTACTTTGGCGATGAGAGAATAGCAAGGTTGTAGAGTGAAATTCAAATCTCAGAAGAGAGGAAAACCACTACTAAACATTTGGGTCATATTTTATTGTTTGATGCAGATATCATTGGCCTTCCATCGGCAGAGCATTTCAGCTATCTGCTCGAAGTCTTGAACAGCGAGTCTATCAATGGAGATAAGCCAAAACAAAACGGCAATGACCAAGAAAGGTGAAGACAAAAAAGCAATGCCCAAAATTAACTTCTAAACTGAAAAAAAACAACACTTCGCATATTAGCTTAACAAGAAATCTAATATTAGTACTGATGAGTTTTTCCCTTGTTTGTTTTGATTGTACAGCAGCCATGGGCACAACCTTCCAGAGAGCCCTTTTGCCACGCCACGTGGATCATATGCAGCCAATGACATATCCACGGTTACATAGCAAAAAGGCTGTTGCAGACAAAATTGCAAATACACAATTATTATACTTGGCATGTCCATCTCAAAAGTGGCACCACAATCCAAACAAACAAACAAAAAAGGGTGCAGATGCCCAACAACATTACATTCAAGTGGACTCCGTGGATCCCCAAGTGGCTTGGGAATATGTGATCAAAGTAAAGTAGAAAAGAAGGGGCAAAACAAAAGACCACACTGTTTCTCCACATTATTAATATTGTTATTTTTATAATAGAAACAAAGCACCAAGGTCAATAATAATATTATAAGCAAAAAGAATATGGAAGTATGAAGCAAGAGCTTCACTTCCCAGTACAGTACAGGCTCATCATTATTATAGAAATAGATAGATAGCAAATCCATCAAAATTGTAGCAGAAATGATAGATGAAGAATCATGAATCATCATGAATAACAAACATATGGTATACAGGAACATTGGAGGAGCCCTTGCATTTCTGGCTCCCACCTCATTTGTTAAAAAATATCTTATCAATGGAAGTCAAGAAGATTTTCATACTTTTTTTAAACCTGTCCCCACATACCAACTATTTGCTTGTGAGATTTATTCCTTAGATTATGTGGTGTCTTTTGTATCTTTTGTGGAATTGGTCACACAGAGCTGTGATCACTGACTGCCAAGGCCCATGTTCTATAGATTCTGATTCTCTGTACACAAAACTACAAACCCACATGCAGGAAGGAACTAGTATTTTTATTGCGATAAGTGTCTCAGCTCATATGTAGGCCCAAATGAAATGTATTCTTGCGGCTGTTGGGTGTATCTTAGCTGGAATTGGGTAGGGGACCTGGAAGTAGGCCGGCCCACCTGATATAGATTGGACCTCGTGACAGTGACAGTGGATGTAAATTTGGTGAGTTTCTGTGAATCCAACGAAGCATGTTACTTCCGGGCTTTGGATTGAGATGGACTTTTTATCAACCACCACTTCATGCAGTTGGCATACTTACCCCACCTCAGGTAAAGTCCAGTCCACATCACCATCAATTTGAACACCCACTGCTCCTGGTGATTGCTAATTGCAATGGGACCTACCCACAATGCCTGTCACCAATCTTTTCATCGACTTTGTGATTAAATTTTGGGTCATCTTATCATTTAATAAGATAGAGATGCCTTGTGGGTAACCAAAAACACCCACGCGCCTTCACACCTTTCCATTGTTGTTATCATGATGGTTTATACTTGTGTTAAAAAGTAAAACTACAGTGATCCAGATCTTGTTCAAGGTTGGGACCGTCATTTTTATTGATAGATGTAGATGTCAATGCTTAGGGCTATTTTTTACACACATACTATACCCTCATCCAGGGTGCACAGATAATGACATGGGTGCTCTCTATTCTCTACTATTTTAGTAGGGTGAGGTCTCTAATCTAAGGTTAAACGTTATGTTATATAGATAAGGGCATGGGTGCTTTCTATTTTCTATTATTTTAGTAGGGCGAGGTCTCGGTCTCAGTCTCAAATCCAAGGTCAAGGTTATTAATATGTTATCGATTATTTGAAAGATTGAGGTCTTCAATCAGATTTGTTTATGTTCTCAACTCTTTTAAAGCTACGTTCTTTAATCAAGATTGTATGTACTCTTTCTTTCTTTTAAAGTGAAAATTCCCCAATCAAAATCATTTATGTTCTTGAATATTTTAAAAGTTGAAGTCTTTAACTAAAACTATATATACTCTTGATTACTATAAAATTCGAGAACTTAAATCACTATGATTCATACTCTTTTTAAAGGTGATTCATGTTCTTTTAACTCCTTTAAAAGATTCTATCAATCAAACTTGCCTATACTCACACTCCGATCAGAATCATCTATACTCACAACTACTTAAACTCATTTAAATGTTTAGGCAATCTACTTACTGAAAAAAAAAGAACTCCTTTTTAACTTGCACACCCATGAATGTCATGCCAAATCCTCATCCCACCTGCCAATCTAAGAGGCTCAATTTGAATGGAGTATAAAAGCTCAATTAAATTAGACGGGACTTAGAGGCTATGTGGGGACTTTACACTTAAAGATGTGTGGGGACTTGGAAAGCTCAGTCAATTAAATGGTTCTTTAATGCTACATGGACCACCTAGAAAGCCAATCAAAATAACTGGGGCTTTAAAATTGTATTCCCTGTGCAGTAGATGCCTATCACAACCATTGGTTCACACCTGAGCCACTTTGACACTGCCTAGCTTTATCTTTGATTGTTATTGCAGATACCTACTTCTCAATATATTTTAAGTAGATGCTTGACAACTCATGAGGACATTGTTCTTTGACAGGTCTCCATCCAAGTGGACAAAATGGTTGGCAATTCTTACCATGGGTATCTCAACTCGTGCAGGTTTTAACTTAGAAAGATTTTGTTGAATAAGGTGTGAAGAAGATTTTTAGTTTTTGAATGTATCCCAGCCATAAAACATGTCTGTAAAACACATAACATGCATTAATGTGGCATTACCTCCAACTTAATGACACCTTTTCATTATGATGCCACACAGAATTAGTGGAAAAATGGCTTCCCATTTGGAAACTAGACAAGATTTTACAGTAAACACTGTCTCTATCTATAAGCACCTAAACATGTTATGAATGGACAAAACAAAATGCATTACTTTGAAAGGTGAGCTTTAAGATATTATGTTTGTGCTCCACGCCACAATATGCTATATAAGAATGATTATTATTATTTTCACCCATCATGGGTCAAAAATTTACAAATGGGAGACCATCTATATTTTTAGATGCTACCATATGAGCTATCTTTTAATATAATATCTACGCAAACTTCAATTATATTGATCATGATATTTGACACATTAACTTTAAATTATTAGAAGTTAAAATAGCTTAAAAATTATTTATTTGAGGAAAGTTTTTTAATATATTTATATATTGATAAATATTACAATTTTATGTGAAGTTGGGTCATTTCTTTTATATTATTTATTTATTTATTATATACATTCTTCAACATTAAGGAGGGGTAAATTTTTTATTAAAACAAGAAAAAGTTACAAAGCAAGGGCATTAAATAGCCCTATCAAGCTCCACCAAGTGATCCAATTGTTGAGACAAATCTGGGGGTAGTTGACCCCGATCCACCAAATTTCAATCATGAATATGATCAGAAGCCTATTTAGCCAAACAATCAGCAACACCATTCCATTCTCTAGGAATATGAGTGAAAGTAATAAATTCCAGAGAAGCATAGAGAATGAGAATCTGTTCAACAATCAAAGCCAACTACCAGCTCACATCATCTAAATGTTGCCTATTTAGCAAGTTCACCACAACCTGGGAGTCAGACTCACATATGATCCTTCGCCATCCCAATTGACTGCCCTGCTCCATAGCTAATAAAATGGCCTGAGCCTCCATTCAATTATTAGTATGAAAACCCTTATAAACAGAGAAGATAAATTGAACATCTCCAGAGCTATCCCGACCAACACCACCAATTCCAATATGACCAGGATTTCCACGAGAAGAGCCATCCGTGTTGATTTTTAGGACTCCTTGAGGAGGGGACCATCTTCCCTCCCTATTCACCTTTGGGGTAGGATGTCTACATTTGTTGTGCATGAGCTACTATTGCGGAGGAGGAAGATGAAGACGATTACAACAACCAATATCACAAGGGTCCATTGGCTCAGTCAGATCACACTTAGCCGCAATAGTTTCTCCCAAAGAATGCAAAATTTTCCACCACAAGTGAGGGGCCATCAACAACACATCCTAAAAAATCCGCCTATTCCTCTCCAACCACAGGTTCCAAATAATAAAGGATGGGCCAAGAGCCCAAGCAGCTTGAAGAAAGGAAGTAGAAATAGGGGCCCTACCCCACCATTCCATAAACTCCGCCAACGAGGAAACATGCCAACAAGGCGTATTCCACACCCTCCACCAGAAATGCCAAATCTCCCTAGCATAGAAACATTGAAAGAAGAGATGAGAGACACTCTCTTCACAATCACGACACAAAACACACATAGAAGGGCCTTGGAAACCATGCTTGCATAAATTATCCCAAGTAAGACACCGATTTTGAGCCACTAACCACATGAAGAAATTGCACTTGGGCCATGACAACTTGTGTCAAACTTGCTTCCACCAAGGGACCTTAATGTCCCCAAACAACTGCCTACCCAATTGCTTATAACCAACAGACACAAAGTACTTTTTGGACAAATCTGAACCATCCCAAGCCAAGACATCAGGTCCCCTCACCTCATCTATACATTAATTATGTCCATGTACACATGTATTTTCATATGACCATTAGCTTCATTCATTCATGATGTGGTGCACCTTCAATAAATATATCTTCTATTTTTTGTTAGTTCTCTTTTTTTTTTCATTTTAAGATTTTCTAAATACTAAAATTAGTAGTTTTCTCAATTGTTTTATTTTTGTTGAGGAATTTTTGGATTAGATAGTTAAAATAGGGTTGGCCATTGTGGTGTTGTTAGGGTATAAAGGTAAATGTATGTTTTTGGGTTTAGGGGTTAATTTTGGAGTTTGGAAGTTAGAGGAGATAAAATAGAGATTTTGTGGATTTTTTTTTGGGTAAATAAAAGACATTTGTTGTATTTTTTCCACAACTTTCACGGAGCTCTTCCTTTGTGTAATGTTAGTAGTGTTTTTGTTTGAAAGACTATTATTTAGTTAGTATGATGTGTGTATGTTGATTCATTCTTTCACATGTAGATTGTGTTTTGGCCCTTACCTATTATAACAAAGTATCTAAATTTATAGCGCCACAAATTATCTTCATCAGTTAGGGGATTACATATGAACTAGGCATGAAGAGGCAAGAGAAATGCAAGATAGAGGGGAATTGGAGGTGATGAATTACTTAGAAGGTTAGAGGCAATTGGGGTTAGGTTGTTTCATGAGGATTCAAAGGAAGAACCATGATTTCAAAGTGGTTGAGATAAGGTTGTAGATCTCCTGGAAAGTCTTATTGAAGTTGTAATCAAACCAAGAATCAAGGTTAAGTTTAAAGTCCTTAATTTTATAGGTGAACTAAATCTAGAACTGTTCATGGATTGGATTCAAGAGTTAGAGAAATACTATGAGATGGAAGGAATTGAGGAACTTGATCCATGAAGGTTCAAAGTTGCAACACAAAAAATAAAGTCACAGGCTACCCTATTGTGGGATAATCTCCATAATGTTAATAGAAGACAAGGGAAAGAGAAAATTAGAATGTAGCACAAGATGTAAAATATTTGAAAGCTAAGTTTATGCCCTCAAATTATCAACTAAAACCTTTAAAAGTTTTCAAATTCTCAAACATATGGAGTCACTAACAAAATATTATACTAAAGAATTTTGAGGTTACAAATCATGATTGATTTGCAAGAAGATGATGGGCATGTAGTAACAAGATACATCAACAAGATTGGATTTCAACTCCAAGATGAGCTAGCACTAGACTCAGTGAACATCATGGATGGGGCATATCAATTTGCCTTGAAAGTAGAGGAAAAATTGAATAGGCAAGCAAAGTGGCAAGTAAAAGGGATGGTAACAATTTAAATAAGGAAGAGGAAGTTCTTCCAAACTTGTCAAAGAAGAAGAGCTAGAGGGTAATGTGGAATTAGACCTCTGAGGAATAGGAAGTTTCAATGGTAGGGGACAAGGGTGGCATTTTTTTGAAAATTGGAAGCCCTTTAGATGTTTTATATGTAATGAAACCCATAGGGCTATAGATTTCCCTCCAAATCAAAAAGGGTGATGGTGGCCCAAGAAGAAGAAGAATAACCCTTGATAGAAAACGTTGAAACAAAGATGGGAGAAAACCTAATGTTGAGAAGAGCCTTGATATTTGGAGACAAAGGAACCCTTGAAGTAGATTAGAAGAGGAAGGTCATTTTTTGAACAAAGTGCAAGTATAAAGAAATTTATGCAAAGTGATCATTTATAGTAAATTTACTAACAATATGGTGAGTACCAAAATGTTAAACGAATTGCACCTTGCTCCATTGCAAAATCTAAACCTTACAATATTTATTGGTTGAAGAAATAACATAGTGTATTTGTAGATAAATCTTGTCTCATTCTTTTGAAAATTGGTCCTTTGTGTGGATGAAGTGCTATGTGACATGGTGCCAATGGATGCGTGTCATTTGATATTATGTAGACCTTTGCAATGTGATATGAATGTAGTTCACCATGGCCAAGAAAACACTCATGAGATAAATCATGAGGGTAAACTCTCTTGAAACCTTTTAAAGGAGAAGGATCAATTGAAATAGCAATTAGAAAGGAAATCACTTTCTTTTCATTTAGTTGTTAGCTGATCCCTTGTTATCGTGCTTGTATTGATATAAAAAAAATACATGCAAAATATTTAGATCTTGTTGGGGTTGCTATCATAGTGTCCCTAGTTGTGCAAACATTCAAGCTCAAAATCTAAATTTAATAAGAATCATTTTAGCTTCTTGTAATGGTTGGAATTCTTCTTGGCTTGAGAGAATTCTATTGTGCATAGTAAATTATAACTATATTGGTAGTTTAAGGGGGCATTGAGAGAACAATTGTATGTTGTACCTACCCAAATCAAGAGGATATAAATAATGTATTACATATTCTTATTTCATAATGTAGGAATGCATGTATTGTATTTTCAACATGAGATGTAAAAGGAAATAAGTGTTACAAAAGCATAAAGAAAATGAGGAAAATATGCAACTAGTGGAGCAAGAGGTGGATTGCATCTATAACTAAGGTCTTGTATGAATGCAACAAGGGGTAGATAGTAACCATTTCATTTTATATTTATTTTACATGCCATTTATTACATAATAATGATAGTAGGTATTTTCCGCTATTGATTAGTTTGATTTTTCTCTTAAAAGGATTTGCACGATAAATATGGTGTTCAATTCTCCTCTTCCTCTATTATTAACTTCCATTTAACTTATGATTAATTAATACAATGCTTATAATACTTATTTTGTGATTTTCATAATTTGCGTGGTTCATAGATTATGGATCATGGATGTTAAAATGTACAATTGTCCATAATATTTTCTTGAAGGGCTTCCTCATTGTAAAATACAGTTGGTGGGTTAGGGGGAGAAAGGAAGAAGATGTATCATTAGATTCAATGTTTCCCACATAAGCATGACCATGTTGTACAACATCAAGTTCATGTTCATTGTTATTGTCATGTGGCCCTCCATTGTTTAGGTAATGTGGAAGTGGACTTGCATAAATTTTTAAATGACTATTTAAGGGTTTGATTGATGGATTTTCATTATCATTAACCACTCCAACTTTGATTACATTTTTGTCAATGAGGTCTTGCACCTTATGTTTAAGACCTATAAAAAAATGAATATAATGATCTTTAATGTGATGATAGTTGTAAAATATTTGATCATTATATGCTTTAGGAAGTGATTTGTTTGGACCAAGTGAATAAACTTAAGGGAGTGTAAGTAAATTAACACTCAAAGTTTGAAGCTGATTGTTAATAGATTCTTGAAATTGAGTAAACTTTATAAAAGCAAATATAGCTTAAATGAAGGAATATAAAGTGTTAGCAATTTGATGAACACTTTGTTGTTACATTGTTATGCTTAGAAAATAACTATTGATATTTAGAAGCGTGGCAAGTAGTTTTGCTTGAAGATCCATATTTGAAGACATTTTGTGCTAACAATCTGGACTCTACAATTTTCACATATGCACTTAAATCTATAAAAAAGAGTCAAGATATTATATTGAATTGACTTAAGTTGACCCTTTCTAAAAATGCTTCCAACTCAAAATCATATAAAAAGATTATCATTTTTAATATTAAAATTGAAATTGAATGACATAAACATTGATGCACTTATTTAATCCTTGAACACATTCAAATAAATCAACAATTATAAATCTAGACCCATATTAAATTTAGATTTATAAAATATTAAAAAGCAAGAAAAAATCACTCACAAACATCTCACAAATATTGCTAAAAAAATTCTTTTATATTATTTAACACTATCTGCCCCTTGCCTCCTCCACGACCAAAGCATACCAAAGAATTAAAACTATCAAATTATCAAAGCATACCATTAAATCAAATTATCAAAGCTTACCAAGCGAATTAAGGCAAGAATCAAATGCAAGCGAATAGGCCGCTTCCTTCGAAACCAAAACTGTAACTGATTTTTAAAAAAACTCATACAAATCCAACCTAACGGTTATTTTGAGCGCACAGTAGCTGATTTTAAAAAAAGCTCATACAAATCCAACCTAACGGTTATTTTGAGCGCACAGTAGCTGATTTTTGAAAAAGCTCATACAAATCCAACCTAACGGTTATTTTGAGCGCACATAATCTTTCTGAACAGTGATTGTTTCTTGCTTTTTCATGGAAGAAACGTGGGCCATGCCATTTAGGTACGATTTTACCTTTCATTTTGAGGGTTTCCTGTTTAAAGATAAAGGTTTCGATTATGAAGTGATACAGGATTGTGTAACTTTGAAACAGGGTCACAGGGTATACGAAGGTCACAGAAAACAATAACTGCAGTCAAGAATCTTATATACTCATTGCACCTCTGCATTGTATGGTGAGTCTGTTTAAGCTATCACAGTCCTGTTTTCTTGCTTTGCAAGCTCCACTGTGATGGTTGTGTTTGGCGTCCCTCTATTTTGTTGATTTGTATTGGGCCTTGTTGTTGTTTGTATGTGAAACGGTATGAACTTATTTCCCTCTATCTATTATGGAGATTGGCACATATAAAGGTGAATTTTAAGTAGGTAAGAAAAATTCGCAGTGATGATAGATCCCAAATCATCATTGCATACATTCATATTGATATAAAAAATAAAATATAGCATGCAAGATTCAAAGGTTTGGAATGCATCTACCTGCCATGATATTAGGACCATGGATGCAAATCTCTCCTTGCTGATTAGGAGAGAGAGGCTTCCCCGTTTCTAGATTGGCAATTTTTGCTTCAATGCTTGGAAATAATGTTCCTGAAGATGCAAAGTGACTATTTCTTTCCCTGGGCATTATTGTTGCAACTCCACAAGCTTCGGTTAGACCATAGCCTTGTTTGGAAGAACACACTTTTATTTAGGCTTACTGAAAACACTAATTTCAGACTTATTTCTTATGCTTTCTTCAGTTATCTTCTAAAAACACCAACCTAGGTAATGGAAAACAGACTTGTTCATAGAAATACAGATTTTAGGGTTTGTAGACAAACTTGTTAGTGTTGAACAAAATTACCTAAAGTTTAAGAATGGGTGCAATCGACAATCAGTTACCACTGACTTATAAAAGACAAAGACAACCCATGAAATGATTTTTCTCTTGTGATCAGTCTCTAAATGATTTGTATTTTGAGATTCATTAGTATTGGAATGGTCCACCTGTACAAATTTTCACAAATAAGAAAAGGAAGAATAATGTTTACATTACCTAATGTTTATGTCATGAACTAGTGTGTGAAAAAGAATTGATATCCTTACGCTCTGCAAGAGCGATCATTATGGGTGGCACTATTGGCACCTTGTACTCTTGAATGACTTACCCATTGAAACCACAGTATTCCATCTTTGAAGCTTGGCAATTATGACATTTGCCAGGTTATATGCATGAAACATCAAAAGAAGAGACAACGAAAGTCAAATGCCTTTTACCCTTGACTTCTTGGTCCTTGCCTACCATCAATACAGTTGCTATAAAATTCCTATGAGATAAAACTACCCCTTTGCTATATCTGTTTGCTTGAATCTAATCATAGGTGGACCCTTCTGAAGTCTCATGGTTAACACTTTAGAAAAAAAGAGTTGTAGGGGTGCCTGATGTAGGCATACTCAGATCATAAGAACTTATACCTACTACAGGCAAAACCAATTCCTTGATTTTCCCCCAGAGCGCAGGGACTGTAATTATGAGCTTCGTATTTGAATCCTGCACTTGTTTTGAGACCTCCTTGGTAGTATATAATGGATTCAGGGTTCTTGCCAGTGCCCCAATTGAGATATTTTGAAAGAAACCCAGGTGGAAATTAATAAAATTGGTGCCAAATATGAGTACAACATCTCGGGAAGTCCCAATGTTTCACCATATCATAGCCTTCTTGTTTGTATGTTAAAGAGAATGTCGATGTTTATAGGGCCTTCTTGTTTGTTTGTATGTGAAATGGTACAAACTTATTTCCTTCTATCTATCATGGAGATTGAAGCAGTGTTGGCGCTTGTTTGTTAGCTAGTTGTCATGGTGGGTTTGGTTATGTGGTTTTTGCCAGTAATTACCTACCTTGAAATCAGGAGGACACTTGCATTTACTATCCTATGTTCTCTGCACCAATTAAAAATCTAAAATATCAAATTCACATTATAATATACAATAATGAACTTAGATTCAAAGAGAGGAGGGCCCTCACCAGACAAGTAGAGAATGTCTGTCCATCCTAGGTAATGTGCAAGGAGCCACCATAATTGATCTTTCACCATCTAGATCCAGCAATTGATAGTAAACAGGCAACCTTTTCATACAATGGGCAAGCAGAGGCATATACGATTGATTTTAAGGAACTTGACATTAACAGTTTGAAAATAAGCATTCTCACTACTTGTATACAACTTTCTATACGTACTTTATTTTCATTATTTTGGATTTTCTTTCATGACTTAGGTCTAAATAAATTCCCATTGAGAACTACAAATACTAACCAATGATTGCCACAGTAGTAACAAAGACTTTACCCATGCCACAATATTTGCTATCTTACAAACAAGTTGTCATATATTTCAAAAATGTCAGATTTGTGAAAGTTATATAGACCTTTCTGGTTCTAGAATGTGTGTTGCAACTGCATATTCAGATATTATTGGTGCAGCCTTGTTTATGTTTCTGCCAAGACAACATTACAAATAAAAATGAGAGTTTGTCATTTTATATTAGAGGAAATCCTTAGGAAATAAAGCAAAACACTTTGTATTTTCATTGTATATGTTAATTTTGATTTAAAGATGGATAGAAAGCTATGTAAATCTCTAAGAAAAATATAACAAATCTTTTATTTCAGAATAATATCTAAAAATAAAATTCTCTTTAAATTCAAAGTAAAATTCAATTTAAATTCAAAATTGGCTTTAACAAAGCCTGTCAAATTTAATTACTTGTAAAAATATAAATAGAAAATTAGTGAGAAGAACCTTTCCTAGAACTACAGTAATATTGAGCTAACATAACTGCCTTGGTCAATTTCCAAAAAACTTGGTGATTATATAGCTAAAACATAGATTCATGTTTTAAAAAGAATTTGTTAGCCACTTAGAAAGAGCTTATGTGAACGCAAAGGTGGCATGAAATTTTCATGGTATAACACTACCATTAGCCTCATGATTTTAATGGTAGTGTGTTTCTACCATTAGCCTCATTGATTGCAATATAAATGATGAAATACGAATGAAGAGTGATATAAGTAATGCAAAATACACAAGCATGTTTGTATACATGGTAAAAAATACTGCTCTAAAAAATAGTATTTCTTGTAACAATACTAAGACCATTCAAAATAAGATAGCTGCAAGATACTAGCAAGGAAGTTAAGCTCTCTGTTTAGACCTAAAAATCATGTCTTGATATAATTTGCAAATTCTTGATTGTAGGGTTTGTTTTAGATATATGTAATATTAGTAAAATCATGTCCATATTTATTTCAGAAGTTAATCAAAGTTATACATAAACCCATGAATCAGAAAATATAGCAAAAAACTTTAGAAGTTAATCAAAGTTATACATAAACCCATAACAAAAGGCAATGACAAACATACCTATGTAACATTCTCAATGCATTTTCCTTCCTAGGAGGCCTTGTGTGTTGTCCTTTCATAAAATACAAATAAGAAGAGTAACATGCAAATCCATTCTATTATTTCAAAATTACATCTAAAAATATAATTCTCTTTAGGTTCAAGACTGACTTAACAAAACCTGTAAAATTTAATTATTTATAAAAATATGAATAGAAATTTAATTAAAATAACTCAAAAAAAACCTTTGCTATAACTAATCTAATACTGAGATATGACAAAAGCATAGCTGCCTTAGTCAATTTCGAGTACAACATGGTTGTCAACATAAGCAGTCATTTCATAACAATTTAAAAATTAAATTCAACAGATAACCACCCTCTTAACTTCAGACCCAGAAACTTGTTGCTGCCATAAAAAGTGTTTTGCTGCAATTCTTGCATCCTTCAAACCTTTTATCTGCAATTCTAAGTGATTATGGACATCTATCAAAGGATAAAGGAAAGAGGATTTTGGCATGTTGTCATTGCAATTGCCTTAGTAGGATGCATGTAAAATGTGGAAGCACAAACAAGGCATGTGAGTATTTTATAGAATGTCACATAGCCAATGGACATTAGAAGTTGCTTACGAGACATTAGAAAGAAGTTCAATTTTAACTTAATAACATTAAATAATAAGATTTTAATTTAATATTTATCTTCAATACTATATTAATGTTTTACATATAAATAATAAAAAATAATTATTTTCTTATTATGTTATTTATACTCAACTTTTTATTAATGTTTTGCATGAAATTATATGTTAAAATGATTTCATTTATTTTTAAAATAAAATAGAAAAGAAAGAATAGAATAAAAAATTTAAAACAAAATAATGCAAAATCAATAATAATTTTCCTTTTATAAATATAGGAGAGAAGCAAAGGATTGACATGAAGATGAGAAGAATGTGATTAAACACACAAAATTAAAGTATTAAAGGTATGCAATTTATTTCTTCAGCAATTTTACATCTTTATATGGTAGGTGTCATTACTTTACAGTGTTCCTCCACCGTGTTTGAATGGTGTCCATAATTGATGACTATATTTTGTGCATTTATAATCAATTTTTGAGCGTGTTCTCACTTTATCCTTACTCTTATCTCTCAATTTTTTTGCATGGCTAAATATCTTGATATTTATTGATCTTTATATTTATCATTTACATCAATGTAATCAAATAATATCCATTCATAGAGTGATGTTTTATTGATTGAAAAAGAAAAAATATTGACTACAATTTTAGAAGACATATGTTGTAACACTTACTATTGTATATGAGATGGTATTCTAAAATAATCTATTTTCATTAAGCTTATACACTGATTAATCTATTGTCACATTGGATTTCCATCAAACTCTGACATAGAAGATATCAACTCATCTACTATTATAAAGTCCTTCCTATTTCTATCAAGCACATAGAATCATTTGTTGGTGTTAAAACATGTGATTTCAGTGTTGTTGGAGTTCATCAATTTTTCATTGTTTGATTCCCTATTGGATTTCTCATTTGTGTGTAAGCCAATTTTTGATCTAGCACTTGGCTCAAAATTTGAGTACTGTTGCTTGGCTTGATAGATCCACTTGGACCCTAATAATTAGAAAGAAAATTGAATGTTGATTTAAAAATTGACTCCCAAGGTTTTTGTATAAAATAAATAAATGCCTAAAATTACTAAAAATTGTGCTTGGTAAAAAACTACATGTCATAGTTGCCTGCATCTGCGTATCTATTGCCCATGATTCTTTTCTTTCCCATCATGATTATAAATCAAAATCAACGAATCCCATACAAATTTCTATGAGTAAGATTGATGCAACTATATCTTCCTCTTGCCCACAACCATTTATGCAACTAACGATCCTCTTGCAATGCAAAAATGAGGTTTTTGGTAACTGCAATTCCTACATCCTTCAAACCCTTTATCTGCAATTCTAACTGAGCATGTGCATCTATGAAAGGATAAAGGAAGGGGGATTTTTTCATGTTGCCATTGCAATTTCCCTAGTAAGCATGCATGTAAAATGTGGAAGCTCAGGCAAGGCATGTGAATATTTTATAGAATGCCATATAGGAAGCTGCTCACAAGACATTAGATCATATCAGTTCAATTTTTATGCCACCTAATTTTTCGTTGGATGATAATTTCATTGATTTTTACAAATAAAAAAGTGAAATGTTTGCAAGCAAAAATGACCAATACAAAATAGATAACAACTATTTAGAAGGAAGAAAAATTAGAGTAATAGTTGAACATTAGAAAATAAGGATTTTATTTAAGTGCATAGTTTTCAAGACACAAAAGCACATAATTATCTACTAAAGAAGGGTTAACAAATCTTTAGCGTCTATCCCACAATATTTGTTTCCCATTTGACTACATAGTTCAAGCATTTTGTTTTCTTTTTTAAATGGTACAAGAAAATCATACAAAAAGTTATCAATATGTTTATGATAATCATGTTCCACTATCACATCATCATGTTCAATATTATGCTATTAGTGTTATGTTGCTTTACCATCCTCCATGATAAGAAATCAAAATTAGTATAACTTTAATATTTTAAGAGTAAATGACACCTTGATATTTCTTCTTCCAAGTCTATATAGCTTCCAATAGTGCAAATAACTAGTTTATTTTGAACATGGTATTAACTTGAGATTCCATTCATTTGGTATTGTGATTGAACAAATTGCACATCTCACTTTGTACTTTCTTTCCTTGTATAGTTTTTCCCTCTTTCTTTTTGTTTTTATGTCTTTCTCCATCTAACTATCTTTGTATTTTTTCATTTTTTTTTTTTTTTTGAACTTCTCTAGTGTTTTTAATTTTTCTCTCATTTTTTAAATTTCTTTTTTTCTTGGTTCAATTGTCTCTTTCTTTTCTATTCTTTCACTCTCAATACCTTTTTTAATTTCTTTATATTTTTATTTCATAATCATTCATTTTCCCCCTTATTTGTTG
>VDFB02121406.1:0-18957 GCA_007258455.2 Sequoia sempervirens | reverse complement strand
CTTCTCCAAAGATAGAAAATTTTGGTGATTTCCGTTCAGATTTTCATTTTCCTTAAATCCCTTCAGTAATAGGCTGACATGACACTGACACCAACTCCATATCTAAAAACCCCAAAAATGACCTTCTGACATCACTTTAACAAGATTAAAACTCAATTAAGTAAAATGCCTTAGTGAAGCAAAAATTTTGGTTTTGGGTACAACAGTTCTTAGGGTGGTTTCTTATTAATTTATATGGTTATGATATCTGTTCTCATTACAATATGTTCATATACAATGATATCTTAGATTATCATTATTTTATTGTATAATAATAAATTGTCAATATTTATATTATATTCAGCTGTTTATTTCATTATAATTATAATATATTATTTTGTTTCATTTTAATCTTGTATATCTTAATATCCCTTATAATATTTAAATTATTATTATTTGTATATTCTTATATTTACAATTTTATTTGATGTTTGTTTAATTATATATTTTTTTAATACTTACTATATCATAATGTTTATGATATTTAAATTATTACTTGTTTAGATTATATTATAATTATAATATTATCCCAAATAATTATAATTATAATAATAATATTTAAATTGAGATTGCCTATATTTCCATTTTGATATTTATTTGATTTTTCTATTTGTACTTTAGTGTTATTTTGGTGCTACTGATTTTGGGACATGACAAAGACCACATGGTTTCATACCTCGTATATCTGATAGCCTTTCAAGGCCAGTTTAGAGGGTTGAATATCGTTGAAATTCTGGGTGTGCAACAAGATCAAAAATATTTCTCACAGCTAGAGTGTTCACAATCGAACTCAGCGGTTTCATCATACAACACTCTTCCATTGAGAAAAATCACGAGAAGTATTAGAAGTGTAAAGCCGTAGAAGGAGCAGAGGTCATCACTCTAGTAACGGAGCCACCAAAGTTACCAATCAATGAACTGCTCGTTGAAGTGTGCAAATATTTCTAGGATTGCGCAAGTTGCTGACAAGTAGTAAACTGACAGTTGAGGCATGTGACGATCTCTAGATAATGAGATAGTTAACAACTGGTCAAAGGAGATGATCACTCAAATTGATGAGTGAATTGGCAATTAGGACGTCCTACCCCTCAAAGATAGCATTTATGACATAGGAGTTAACTTGATGCCTCTTTCTAAGTTAACTTGCTGTCCCACTAATTTAATTGTGCATGTCTATTTTGGAGACACTTTTGTATATTGGAGTTCTCTTTTAGTTTAGAATTAGTTAACTGAAGTAGACTTTCCAGTTAACTGTTAGGTTACCTACTTTTAGACATAGGAATAAATCTTGCAGATTGGCATGAACTAAGTGTTAACTCAAGGAGATTTTAGGGTTCCCTACTCCTTTGAGCTTCTATAAATAAGAGCAGCCTTGCTCATTATTGTTTAACTTTTATTACTACACAAAATTGCTGCGCTGTAGTGCCATCAAGCTTGCAAGTCAATATCTCTTCACTCTTGGATGAGAGTTGTTTGGTTTGATCACAATAGTGTATGATTTCGTACCTTTGCTGTCCCAAATCTTTGTAAATCGTTGAGCGAGTTTGAAGAAATAAATCAAAAGGTGTGCAATTTGATCCAAAGTTTCAAGATCTATTAACGTTTGTTTTTATAATCTATTGTTTCAATCTACACCTTGGACAGGCACCGTCGCCTCCTTGGGAATTTGGAGATTAATGGTTATCGTTTGATGTTGTTTTATGATCTAGATTTCAGCCTACAACTCAGACAGGTGCCATCACCTCCTCGGGAATCCTGATATCCAGTTCATCGTTCTATGTTGTTTCTAGTAATCTACATCTCAGCCTACACCTCAGACAGGTGCCGTCACCTCCTTGGGAATCCTGAGATTTAGCTTACCGTATGAGTGTTTGCTTGCATAAGACTTTATTCCAGTGTAGATCTGAAAGTTCAGAGCCTTCGGATGCATTCTGAGAGACGGTTGGCCCAAGTGATCCAACCATTCCCCAAATATTGCTCCTACACCCTCTCACTTTGTTTTATTTGAGGAGGTAGGATAGTTTAGCCTAGTTGTAGATAAGATCTACAGAAACCAGAGAAAACCTTAGCTGCAACGCATTGAGTTTTATCACCCTTGTGCCCTGTCGCTGAGTAAAAAGATAGGAAACTTAGATCACTTTACTTTTTACGCAATAACAACAAAAGAGGGAGCTTCCCCTTCTAATTTGAAGAGCAGTTAATTTTGTGCATAGTTGTCCGTTGCCAATACACACTCCAGAGGTGTGAATTGTAATGCCAACAAATTGCATGAGAAGAAGGTACAAGGGTAGAGTTAACATGAAACACTTGACCTTGATGACATTGATCCATTCTCAGATTGGATTGTTGAGCTTGATGAGGTGGATGTGGAACCATGGATAAGTGATGATGAGTTAGTTGAGATGGAGAGAGAGGCAGAGGTAGCTAAATGGGAAGCGGAAGTGGCAGCATATGAGGAGGAAGAAGGCGAGCTTGGTTAGGTAGCAGAGGCAGTTTCTTCACACACACAACTTGATCCTATCACTATGGATGAGGCACATGTTGAGGCTCCTATTGAGGATACTGCAGCTATACTATCTACTTCAGCAACACCCACACAACGACAACAAAAGCTTTTGAGTTTCAGTCATAGAAGAAATTTATGATATATAATTTTTATTGATACCGAAACTTGAAGTTGATATGCATTCAAAAGTTGAACTTGTTTTTTGGTCTATGATACATTGATATGTATTAAACTCTAGTTTTGATTTATATATGATGAAATCAGTAATATGTTCTACAAATTCAGTTGATATGTGTGTTTTTAAGAATATTTAAAAAAATTGTGTATTTTCAAATGCTTGATAAATTTGCCGAGTTATTGCCAAGTTTTTCCCCAAGTTTTTCCCGAGTTTGGAGTTTTTAAATTTTTTTGGCTTGTCGAGTTATTGCCGAGTCAGTGTTTTTCAACTATGAATGATAGTGCTAAAGATAATATTAATTGTCAAGTGATAGTTCAAAATTTCAATATTATGTCATATATCATATATGTCTAGGAGTCTAGAGCCAAAGATTCAAATGAAAATCATTACAATTACAAATTTGAAAATAATATAATAAAAAAATTGTATCTTGGTCTTCAATCTTCATCAAAAGCATCTAGATTGAAGTCATTGCTTGGTTCAACATCATTTGAACCACAAGAAAATGGAGTGCCACTCCTACTAGGTACATCATGTGTAAGAGTCTCGTCATCATCTACATTTACATTGGCAAACTCTATAATAGATGCATTCAAGTTGGTACAGTCAGGGGTTATATACCAATTCTTCATTGCCCCTTCCTTGTAGTCAACTTCCCTATGTGATAGGAGACTCAAGTTGGAATGGATAAAAGAGTATGTACTCCAATTTTGTTCATCAAAAGAACTTGGAACTTGTTGAAATTGGAGAGAAAGTCAATACAACTTAAAAATAAAAAATGGAAAAGAATGGTAAGTACTAAGAATATTAAAAAACAAAAAACAAAAAACAAAAAATGCTTACTTGTGATAGAATTTTGATTACAAGACGTTGGATTAACAAATAATCTTGCCATGTATGAGCATATTCCTTGTATTGGTCTCAAAGAGCACAAATTCTATGATCTCATCTTGAGATGAACTTTCCTTTCCTAACATTATCCACCACTTCTGTATTTGAGAAGATTCTTCGGAATGCCAACTTGTACCCATTAGCAACTTCATTATCTTTGTATGGTGTAATTTTCCCTAGTAAAGAAATTATCTTTGTGCTATAATATTTTGGGGATAATGCATATGCAAGGAGATGCAAAGGTGTATTCATTTTGTTCCATTGATGATGGATTATTTTTTTCACACTTCGGAAAAATGCTACTTCGGGGTGAAGAATATTAAAAAACAAAAAATAAAAAATGCTTACTTGTGATAGAATTCTGATCGCAAGAGGTTGGATTAACAAATAATCTTGCCATGTATGAGCATCTTCCTTGTATTGGTCTCAAAGAGCACAAATTCTGTGATCTCGTCTTGAGATGAACTTGCTTTTCCTAACATTATCCACTACTTTTGTATTTGAGAAGATTCTTCAGAATGCCAACTTGTACCCATTAGCAACTTCACTATCTTTGTATGGTGCACTTTTCCCTAGTAAAGAAATTATCTTTGTGCTATAATATTTTGGGGATAATGCATATGCAAGGAGATGAAAAGGTTTGTTCATTTTGTTCCATCAATGATGAATGATTTTTTTCACTCTTTGGAAAAATGTACTTCAGGGTCATTCTCCTTTTATGTTATTATGACCTTTTTTTTTCTATCAAGGAGTTGATGCCATCATAGATTTCCCTCAAACATGGTCGATCTATATTAGCAAATTCGATCATACTCATGATAGGCTTGGTCAAACTCAAGACATAGTCCACACAAGTCTACCAATCATCATCCAGGATCAATGACTTGACTTTTTGGGCCCTCTTTGAATTTGATTGTTTCCAAATGCTCCATTGGTGGCTAATGACCATGGCACCCAATGTTGCTTGCACCTTCACAATTCGTCTCAAAATGATTGTGTGTGATGCAAATTGGGTCTCAACAACCGAATGTTGTGTACAAAATAAGTTAATAAATTAAAATATAAGTAAATATGGCATAAATTGAATTTAAAATAAATTAAATTTTCCTTCAAAAACTCCAAATTTGAGAAAGTCTTAAAGATGCCTTGTGACATATGATGGTTTGTTACAAACATTCGGATCTCTTCATCCTTAGTGTATATATTTTTTACCCACTCTATTTGAGTGCCAATTGCTTGCATCAAGAAGTTAAGGGAGTGTATGGTACATGGTGCTCAAAATATGTGCTCGTACCTTTCCTCAACCAAAGCACTTATTGCCCTACAATTTTTCGCATTGTCCATAATGACTTGGACAATGTTATTAGGACCCACTGTCTCTATAGATTCAATGGGGATTTTGGAAATGAATTCTGCATCCTTGATTTCCCCCTCACAATCAACCACTTTCAAAACATTTCCCCTTTAAGGGACATTGCAATAACATTTATTGGACGTCAATTTTTGCAATCTATCCATCCATAAAAAATAATGGATATTGCTATTTCAATCCATGAATCCCTAATTAGTTTGAGTGATGTCTCTACAATTTTTCTTTTTTTACCAATAAGGTGGTGCACACCTTTCCATATCTAGGGCCTGTGTAATTAGAGGGTGCATTATTGATTGCCACCACCATTTTCTGCCAATATGGTGATTTCATGAAGTTGAAAGGAAGACCATTGGCATAAATGCAAAATGCAAGTTTTTCATCTACAATGTCTCCTGTCTTATTTTAAGATAACCAATGGGCTTTTTTTACAAGAAGGAGAGGGATCTTCTTCTTGGATAGACGATATCTCCAAGAAAGGATGATGGGAGGCTATTCTTGAAGGAGAATCTATAGGTGGCTTCCATGATGTTTTCTTTGCTAAAGGATGAAATTTTAATTTTTCTTTCATTCACACCATCAACTTCTTCTTGTTCTCTAATGTATGCCATAATTTGTTCTTTTGGCAACCCCTTCTTATTTCGCCAATCACATAGTCTAATTCCATGCCCACTAATAGCACATAAGTGAGCTTTCATTGGACAATATGAGCTCTTAAATTCGTTCCTGCACTGATTATAATTCCAAATAAAATCACCACCTCCTAGAAGTTGCTTGAGCATCGTAACATATTCCCATAGTGGATATGCTTGATCATGTTTAAACTGTTTATTTGCCCAAGGTCCACTGAACTTGAACTAGTGGCCATTCCAAAGAGAATGTTGTTATAAGCAATTACAAAATTTTAAATTAAAAAAATGATGCAACCCTACAATATGTATAAACTAATAAAAGTTCAAAACAAACACTAAAAAACATTTTGGAAAATCTTAAAACTTGTTTTTTTTTTTTCAAAAAGTATTGAACTTTTAATAAAAAACTTGAAATTTTTTGTTAAAAAACTAAAAGAATTTGTTAAACTACTTACCTTAGATCAATAGATGTCCTTTGTGCAAGCTAGATTCTTGCCTTTGACACTTTTCAATCATTCTCCTTTTAAAAATATCATTAGTCTTCCTAAATGCAAAACTGGTAAAACAAGAATGAGTTTGTGTGAAAAGAGGTTTGTTTTTGTCAAACAACAAACATAATGGGCATGTTTTAGGGTTTTAGGCACTTTTTAGGTCTTTTTTTTTTATGTTTAAATGTTTAAAAAATATCTTTACTTTTTTAATTTTTGACATTAAAAAAAAGACAGTGCTTGTTGGTTGTGGGAGTGTGTGGGAGCACTTGGCAGTGGCAGGGATGCACCCTGGCCGCTCCTTGGCATGCTTGCATAGCCAGACTGGTTGGGTATGGAACCAAGACCCCCAAGGGAAGAACATGGCAACTTAGCCATTTTATATAGATAAATGACCCTTATTTAGTGGGTCCACCTCTACTTAAATGTAATTTTAAAACTGACTATTAGATTAGAGATTGGAATTAAGTGGTATCTATGAGTTTGTCAATATCAATTAGGACTGGCAGCTGGTGTTTTTTTTGCTTCATTAGAAATTCTCTTCTAGGTTTTGAATTTTGTTGTTATTGACATGATCTTTCTAACATACTCTTTGGTCACATCTTGACAGTTACATAGTGGACAATTTCTACTTTAACAGCACAGTTTTCAATTGATTGGTTTTCTTTGTTCACTATAAGCATTGATGTTCTGGGGTTTGTGAGGTTAGCATTCTTGGTGTCCATTGTGTTGTAATTTTTTTTATCATCAAGAATTTCTGGGCAATACCTTGTTAGTTATTCTATTTATTTATGACTTGCGTAATATCTTTCTGTCCTTAGCCTGCTTATCAAGTTTGAATGGGTGCAAAGTTTTTTCTGCTCTTCCTAAACAAAATTGTTCTATTTTGACAGTCTTTTTTTGGGAGTGTGTCCTGATAGCATTTAATCTAGTTCCTAAAATAGTTCTCTGAATTGATGTGTAGAGAATGTTCTAAAACACACTATTCTGGATAATTTAATATTCCACAGATGCTCTATCCGCTCAAAATACTATTCTGAAACTTCATTTGATTATTACATCTTTTAGATATTACTGGCAATCTTTGGTACTTTGACTTTTGTCTATGAATGATGTCCTCATGTCAGATGGTGACACTGGTTTTTTCCTCCTGTACAAATGTTTGTAAAGAATCAAATTTTTTATTTCCTCCTAACCTGGGAATGTTTAGAATTAAATTCTCTGTAATGCATTCATTTGATTGTCATTATTTTCCTGCTGTTTTTCTGTTTTGTTTTAGGCCATAATATCTGTTCCACTTTTAAAAGTGTTCTTAGATAGAGTTTGTAACTTCTGCTTCAGAAATTAAACAATGCTGTAAAGCCTAAATGATCTCTTACCCTTTCAGATTATTTTAGCAGCTCATTCATCTCACGCATTTTATGTTCTAATTGCAGCGGTTGGCTGTTGAATCTTTCTTGAAAGGGTCTTCTGTAGTTGTCTGTGCACCAACTAGCAGTGGAAAAACTTTGATAGCTGAAGCAGCAGCGCTTGCTACAATTGCTAAAGGAAAACGATTATTATACACAACCCCTTTAAAGGCCCTCTCAAATCAAAAGTTCCGTGAATTCAGGTACTGCCTTGTATTTGTACTTTATATAATTATGGTAAAAAATCCCAAGATTATGTAGCCTTTCCAAGCTAGCATAATTATTCCAAGCTAGGATGAAGTGCTGCCTAGGTGATGGGTGTAATTAGCTCTATGTCGCTAGAACTTTCGAATGAAGACATTAGGAAGGTGACTGCAGATCCTTATTAAAATACTTACTGTGCAACACGCTTAATGTTTAGGGAGACATTTGGACAGAAAAGTGTGGGTCTTCTAACAGGAGATGCGGCAGTAAACAGAGAAGCTCCAATTTTAATCATGACCACAGAGATCTTGCGCAATATGTTGTACCAAAGGTATGGTGAGCATATGTTTGGCATTGAATTTATCGTGCTTGTTTGGGATAAATTTGAATATAATGAGATTTTCTCTGAAACTATACTATTTACATTTTATATTGAGGTTTATTATGTGAAAGATAAGTATGAGTTTATCCTACAGGTTATCATCCATTTTCATTATTTACTAAAACCCCATTGTTGCCAATCAAAGATTATTTATTTATTTGATTCTTAGATGTCTTTTAATTTTCAATGCAAACTTAATGGTTTTCATTTGAGCTTTGTTGTACCCAAACCAAAATTTTTGCTTCATTAAGGCATTTTGATTAAAATGGTCTAAATCTTGTAAAAGTGTCATCAAAACTCAGTTTTTGGTCAATCCAAGCATGGGCTTTTTGTGGGTTTAATGTCTAGAAGATATTGGTAAAATTTGAAAAATTTGAAAATTAGGGTTTCTGGGCCCCTATTTTTGGGAAAACCCTAAAAACCCTAAAAAATAGAATCTTGTCAGAATTGGCTGAAATTTATTTTGATTGGCTTATTTCGCATCACGATAACAGTGGCAAAGTCAGAATCAAGAAAAAGTCAGTTTAAGCCTGGTGGGTAGTTTTCACTTTTTTGAGGAGGAAAGTTAGGTCCTCTGAGGTTGTCAATGGCAGTTGGCCAGTGCCAGGTGTCAAAATATAAGCCTGAAACTCATCACAAAAGTTTATGTGGAGAAAGATGCTTCGCAACGGAGGGGATTTTCAAATGGCGGAAAATGCAAAAAATATTCTAAGTTTGGAAACACTATGCCTTGCTACGTGGGAGACGCTTGCGCAATCAATGTGCAAGTCAACTTTGCAGTGTCCGTACACGTAAAATGGTGAAATACAATCATGCGCTCAGGTTAGCGGCAGTAATGCTACAATGTAGTCAACTCAGCAAGCGGTACGATGTTTGCAAAGTGTGAAATGGTGGAAATCATCAATTCTAGAGCAAATCTGACCCCCTGCAGGCTAGGGGTGCCCTTCAATTTGAAGGCTCAGATCCGGTAATTAATGGTTGCAACTTGCAAGTACATTCATTGTCTTCGAAATTTTGCTAGCTTTCTAATGAGTCATCAAGCGAATCCATCCGATTTGCGAAACTTCGACAAACAATGGTGGAAGCGGAAGAAATTGAAAATTTATGCTTCATGGGGCGCCCTTGATTAAGCCTGTCAGATGTCAAAATTTGCAAAAACCGTTTTCGGGGGATCTCTTCAGATTTAGCCCAGCTATGTGATGAATCCGTTCGCAAGTCCGTAAGATGTACTGAGTGATCGTGGTAGTTGATCCAGCAAACACGTGAAACGAAGGGAAAATAAAAGTGAAAATATCAAAATGTACCTCTACAAGCCAGGGGCGCCTAGCCTTTTGGCCAGTTAGATGTGGTTTTTGGCAGCTGTCGTCTTCACGAGTTCTGTCCATAATCCTCCTAGCTATGCAGTGAATCCAATTGTCAGCCCGCAGGATCCATCAAACACCCATAGATGAAGAATCAACGAAAAATGCTGAAGGATAAAAGCAAGTAGAGAAATGGCTAAGTGTTGGAAAATGCACCTTTCTTGAGAAAGGTGCCCTTCTACTGGAGGTCTTAGATGTAGTCTTCTTGCTTCATCAATTTCAGGAACTTCTCTTCTAAGTTGTTCCATCTCTGCGATGAAATCATTGGCGCGCACATCGGACCGATCCATCTCCTGGCAGCAAGGGTCAAAGTGGAGCGCTCGGTTAAAAGTTACAAATTTCAAAATCATTTTTCAAAAGTGCAATTGCGTCCCTGCAGGATAGGGGCGCCCTTGCATTTGAGTTTCTTAATCCAACTTTCAGACATTGCACATACAGTAATCCTTTGTGGAATTCTTCCAGCTACGCGATGGATCTAGCATCCAGTCGACATGAGTCATCATTCACCGACAACAACAAATCGAAGCACAGAGAGTCAAAATAGGAAAATGGCTAAGTCTGGTGTCATATGCACCCTGTTGGAAAAAGGCGCCCTTGAATACGAGGCATCGGATTTAGTTTTTAGCTCTCGCAACTCTTAGCAACATGTCATCAGACTTGTTCTGGCTACGCGATGAATGTGCCAACTTAGCTCTAGGATCAATTGGGCATCCGAAAATCAAGGTCCAACAGAGGTTGAGGTGATGTTTTTAAAGAGCTAAAAAGTAGGAGCTTAGCAAAAACACTTCAACTTTGAGTAAAGGCGCCCAAAAAGTCAAAATTTGACTTCTAAAATTGAAGTTACATTCTCTGGCTGCCCTAGAAAGGTGGAGTCAGTTAACTGAATTAAAAAATATTAAAACTTCAGTTTGAAACATCAATTTTACTTGCATAAGGCGTATTTCTTCATTATTTTTAAAGTGGCGCCCATTTCAAGGCTCAGTGTCTGTTTCTGTTAACTAAGTGCGGCCCAATGAGATAATTGCATCCCAAAATTTAGGGTTTTTTCTTGCATGTGACGCCTAAACCCTCAGAAATTTTTTAAATATGCATTTGGGCGTCTATTATTTTCACAACAGGTTGAGTGCAAACACGTATTTTCTCGTGCAAGCAAGATCTGAAGGCGTTACAAGTGTTATTTTTCAGTGTTCTTCGCAGGTACCGGTCTAGATTATTTAGCAGACTTCATTCAAGGATAGGTAGAGGCAGAATATAACTTCTATTTTCTCTCTTATTTCTTCTATCCCTAGGTTTTCTCTCGCATGTCCAAGAAAACGACAGTATTTCACAATTTCGATCATTTGGATATTTTGTGCACGACATTCTCTACAAAACCCATGTGATAGAAATTTTTAGGAAAAATTGCCTCGTAGCTTCACTTTTTGAAGCTTTGCTTTTTTCTAGAGATTCCTTTTGCATGGTAGAGGAAAAGTCAATTTTTTGAAAAACGAAGAATCTGGGTTTGCTTAGAATCATTTTCTCTACAAAACCCATATTCTAGAATTTTTTGAAAAAATTTGCCCCCACAGCCCCTGCTGCCTCGTTGCTTCTTTTTTTTCGAAAAGTCTTTGCATGTCAAACTAAATGGTGTTTTTTCGAATTTTTGACGTTGTGGGTTTGCTTAGAATCATATTTTCTACAAAACCCATGACTTGGAATTTTTTGTGAAAACTGCCCTTCGACAGAGTATTTTTAGCCTCACCAGGAGCCATTTTAGCTTTTCGGAGAAAGTTGTTAGAACATAGTCGTGTTTACAATCAACAGGCGAGTTTTTCAAATTGCAGTTCACTCAGACTGAATTCAAGACCAAATCGGTCTTAATTCATGACTTCATCAAAATGGCTAACACAAATTTGCACCATGTGGATCCAGAGGTTGACTTGAATGCTTCAGAAATGAACCAGATCACACTTGAAAACATTGAGGAATCCGGGTTGCTAGAGGCGGCTTCACTTCCCATTTCAGTACAATGTATAGAATTCATAATGTCTTGTGTAAAGCATTACAATTCTACTACTTGAGAAATTCAACCAGTGGATGGACGAGTGATATGTAGTATCAAGCCCGGGGACATCGAGAAGTGCCTCAGTATTCCTCCGAATCCGAATAGTTTGGTTATTAGCATGGATTAGTGTGAGAAGGCATTCAATGCTAATAAGGAGAAATGTCAGAGGTAAATGGCAAAGAGATGGCTCAAACAAAAGAAAGTTAACTTGCCAAAGAATGTGGGTCGCAGAGAGTTCAAAGATGAATATGCAATTATGATTACCCTTCTTAGTCGTGTTTCTGGTCAAGCGGATGCTCATAAATTCCAACCTTGGATGTATTACATCATGGCTCAAGTTATTCATAGAAGGGAGCATTACCCTCTTTGATCAACGACATTCTCCACAGACAGATGATTGGCTTCTTGGTTGCTCATGAGTTTCACATGTGTTCGTACCTCGTGTATCTGATAGCCTTCCAAGGCCAGTTTAGAGGGTTGAACACTGTGGGGATTCTAAGTGTACAAAAAGTTCATCAATATAACGCGCAACTTGAGTTCACACAGTCCGAGCAACACTTCAAGTGGGTGCAGGAAGCATTTTTGATGTACACAGTGAGGAACTTGGATCGGGAGCTACATGTACGTATCTCAACGGAAGCCAGAGCAATAATGGTAGAATGGGCGGATTGGTTCATTTAGTTCCCTACCTATACCTACATTCGCGTCTATAGATATGTAGGTCATCCAGCCATGCTACCTCGTTATCCTTCGGATAAGGTGGGGTTCATGGAGTTTCTATGATAGTTGTACGATGTTTAGTCTTATTTGCGCAACAAATGCAAGCCGGCTACCACTTTTCCATTACAGATGGGGATTTACAGGTGCAAGACAGCAGTTGACGCCAAGGGTATGGGCCATGAGCTAGTAGGACTTAATCTTAAATGTCTCATTGAGAGACGCTCATATAACCCTTGGGGTCACTTCTCAGCATGCCTTGGCGATCGTTCTTCACACAAGCCTTCTATGAAAGACTATTGGTTCAACTGTGAGGATGATTTTGAGGTGCGAAGACGCAACTGCGGTAGGTTCTCCCTTTCACAGGTTGCTGATTTCATGTCAGAGGATGTGAGAGGGTTATCCGATGATGATGGGGATGTCACACTTCCTCAATTCTTTTAGGATCAAGTTGACACGTAGCCTCTTCCAGCCGTTGATTGGTACGCCAAAGAATTCATATTTGTAAAGGAAAGGACAAGCAAAGTTGTTAGAAATAGCATGCTTTACTTGGACAGCAAAAGGATGAGGAAGGCAGCCATGCCAAACACAAAGCCGCCACTAGTGGCCACTTCATTGCCTTCCACATCAAAACCAAAGCCTAGACAAAAGACATGGAGTAATCCTCCTAAAGGAAGCAGGATGTCAGGAAATACAAAGGGAAAAGCACCAATTGCTGATTTGGACCAGCAAGAGCATCATATGGAGATAGCCACATATGCAGTTGAGAATAGGCCAGAGGCAGAGGTAGAACCTCCCATTCCATCACCAATGCCACAACAGTCTCCGATTCACATTGATTTGGACTCACCACCACGTAGCAGTGCTTCTACACATAGTCACTCATCAAAAGTTCCTAGGACGATCACCAATCCTTCCAGTGAGATTAGTTGAGACTCGTCTTGGCTTGAGAATCAACTGGGTAGGAAGAGGAGGAAGCCATCCTATCAACTAGACTTCTCAGATTTTGATCATGTCTATCAGGACACGCTAGATAAAAAGATAAAGAAGCAAGTCCATGTGGAAAGGAACGTTGAAAAGGAGATCATAATTGAGACCACTGCACCGCCAGAGGATAAAAACTTGGACAAGGTAGAGGTTGATGACTTCGCCTTGATAAAGATCAACCTTGGTAGAAGCACACGCCAAGCAGATGTTGATTTCTTCGAGGTTGCAACAGAAAGCATAAAGGAGAGAGTAATAAAGGATGGAGAAGACAAAGCAGCCCTCAAGGTTGAAATCCAACAGCTTCACCAATATATCTCCAACCTTATGCACAACATTGAGAATGTCACTGCCTTGCTCCCGCAGATGTTAGAGTTACCAGTAGAGCAAAATTAGCTAGGTCAATTGGTTGTATACGGAAAGCGCTTGAAAGATTGGGAGGAGGAGTTCGTCACAAGGGGCCGCTTCATACTTTCAGAGTTGTACCAATTAAGGTACAATGCCCATGGACTTCACACTTAGATTTAGGATTCAGAGCAGTTGACAAACCACAGAATGAAATCATGATCTCTCACCTGAGGATGGCATATGATTCCGTCATTGCAGAAGAGGATAAGGAAGCTATTTTTGCTTGGAGAGAACAATTAATCTTCAAGGTAAAAATACATGAAACAATTTTTGCAGAGTTGGCCGAGAGCAAAGAAAATGTGGCAAGTGCTGTCAAGTTCGTGAGAACTTTCATGTCACGAGTCCCTTGCCAGTATCAGTGTGAGGGTGGTGAATACATCGAGCTTGCCGATGTATAGTCAAAGTTGTAGGTGCTCATTCACGGTATTTTCAGTGGTGATTCCGTTGGCTGTAAGTTGGATCAACTTACAGTCATGTTAGCATTATTTGATGAGGCGGCCAGGATTGGAGGATAATTGCAGAGTCAGATCACGGACGGTGAAGAGATGCTGAGGAGACATTGAGTACTTCAGAGGAGTATCAGTACCCCAGATGGTGATGCAGTCAACAACCTCGTGAAGGCGTTAATTGCCCGGGATAGCAACCAGTGAACTATAGATCAGGACGTCCCACCTCTTCAGGATAGACATTAGACACAACAATTAACTCGATGCCTCTTTCCGAGTTAACTCGTTGATCCACATCTCATTGCATGTCTATTTTGGAAATTCTTATGTACATATGGAGTTCTCATTTAGTTTTCAGTTTCAATTAACTGATATTAGTTGTCAGTTGACTTTCATATCAATAAGGACTTGCGTGTTGCAACGTCCATTTAGTTTAGTTTTAGTTCAGTTAATTGAGGTAATTTTTCTAGTTAACTATTTAGTTGCATATGTTTAGGTTTAGCAATAAATCTTGCATGTTTGCAAGACTCATGTTAACTCAAGGAGATTTTAGGGTTCCCTACTCCTTTGAGGTCTATAAATAAGAGCACTTTTGCTCATTGTATTTCAACTTTTGCTCGTAATAGCAAATTGTTATGCCACCTTGCCTGCAATATTGCTATTCAGTATTTGTTCACATTGTAATTAGAACTTTTGCTGTAATAACAAATTGTTGTGCCCACCTTGCCGTGCAATATTGATAGTCTGTATCTATTCACTTAGTTAAATATAATGCTTGTTTGATCGTTCATTGTGTGCGTGTCTCGTTATGCAATTTGCTGTCTCAGTTTTATTCTTGTTGTGATTAATAAGCGTTGTTTCATAGCTACACCTTAGATAGGGGTTCCTCCTCCTTGGGAATTTAGAAGTAGAGTTTATTGTTTGATGTTGTGATTAATAGTTTTTCTTTCATATCTACACCTCGGATAGGGGTTCCTCCTCCTTGGGAATTTAGAAAAAAAGATTGTCGTTTAAGTGTTGTTTCCAATAAGCTTGTTTCATATCTACACCTTGGATAGGGGTTCCTCCTCTTTGGGAATTTAGAAATAAAGTTTGTCGTTTGATGTTGTTACCAATAACCTTCATATCAGCCTATGCCTCGGATAGGGGTTCCTCCTCCTTGGAAATCCTGGTATAAAGTTTATCATCTAAACATTCCCTACTCTTAAGTCCTCATGCTCTGTTTTTCTTGAGGAAATAGGCTAGTTTAAGCATAAGTTTAGTTATAGTTAAGATTTGCAAAGCCAGAGAAAAACCTTAGCTGCAATGTATTGGTTTTCTTAACCTTGTGCCTCTTCTACCTGAGTCAAAAAGATAGGATTTAGAATAATTTACTTTTTCATGCATATCAACAAAAGAGGAAGCTTCCCCTCCTAATTTGAAGAGCAGTTCAATTGTGCATAGCTGTCCGTTGCCAATACACACTCCAAAGATGCGAATTGTAATGCCAACAAGCTTGACCAGTTATCCATGATGCTCCACATTTTCCATCAAAAAGCCATCCAATTTGTGTAACTAAGATGACAATGAGTTTGAATTGTAATGCAGTTATTGTGGGGATCCTTTCTATGATATAATAGGCCAAAACCATATAACATAGTAATAATTATTTCTATACATTAGGATATAATATTAGAGTGAGATGCCCACTTCATATTTGTCTTGTTGAATTTTATGTTGTTTGAAGCTCTGTTCCATTGTGTATCCAGGATGGGGATGACAGGGGGATGGGAGGCCTTTTTTGGGGAATGGTGGGGGACAACAATAAAAAAGGGAATTTTTATCAAGTATAGGAAATTTCAGTTATTCATATGATAAAGCATTCACCTCATTCATCATATAACCATATTACATAACATTAGAGCTGAATTGAGAATTCACATTAGAGTCAACATAGAAATTTTTCATTGTCAATTTGCATAGACATACATATACATTCTCTTTGATACACATGTACACGCACATGCACACATATACGCACATAGCGACAGTCACAATCCCCCACACTCCCATGCACATAGGTGCATGCACACACACACACCACACATGTAACATCACACATGTGTGTACATGCACACACATGCACACCCACACACCTGTAATGTCCCCTTCTTGCTCATAGCTAGTTTGAGCTTCCATTAGCCTATTTCGGTTTTTGTAGGCTAGGTGGATTTGGTTGGGGGACTCGGCATCCTGTGATGAGTTTTCTAGGTTTATTTGGGTCTTTTCCAACGGTGATGGCTATTTTTAGTAAGTTCTAGTTGAGCTTCGTTTGGGTTAGTTTGGTGATTTGACTCACTATTTTTAGTACCTGATCTTGGCTGCATTCATCCAACAACTTAGTGCAGAGCTTTCTATTTTTGACAGTGGTGAGTTCTCTCAGTGGTCGGATTAATGTTTGTTTTATTGCCACTTAATTTTTATAATGTTGCTATTTAACTTAAGTGAGGAGGGCGTGGGTTCATAAGAGGCCCCCTTGGCCTAGTCAAGTAACGTTGTTTTTAAAAAGGGGCCAATGCTTATTATATGTGATGCCTAGAAAGGAGGATTATTTATCATTTTTCAAGGCGTAATTTGTGCCTCAAAAGGTGGACAATCCCCCTTGGAGGAAGTTTCCTGTAATTTCAAAGATATTAAGTTAAACATTAAACTTTGGAGAGCTAGAAAGGGGCGTAGCTTTCAGAGGGAAAACGAGAGTTTGAAAATGTGTTGCCCTAATTTTCCCCCTCTTTCTCTATTTATTTCCTTTTGGAGCTCTCATTTGGGTATGCATGCTTTTGACAACATACGGGTACTTTGCTGGATTGTTTCCAAATTCATACATTGATGGTTGAGGACGAAAAACCTCTCCTTTAGTTGCTGGTTTCAGTGGTGAAAAACCCACCCTAGCTGGTTGGTGCTTGGATTGAAGACTTTTAGGGTTTTGGCTAGCTGGTTGAGCATTTTGGATGGTGAAACATGAGGATATTTTCAGTATTTTGAGTTGGTATTTTCATGTTTGGTTTTGGTGTGTGGGTTATTCCAATTTGGTGTGAGTTTGCAGCTGATTCCATCCATTTTCTGAGGTCTGATACAAACTTCTAAGGTCTGAAATTTGCATTTTCTGAGTAGCTGGAAGGTGCCAAATAGTCATATCTCCTCCGCATGGTGTGTGAAAGACTTTCCTGGCATTGCTTTATTGAAACTCCATGGCTGGGTGCCCCATTGGCGACTATTCACTTGCAATACTTATTGAAAATCTGAAATTTAGGAGCTAAATCGCCTCTCCTTGGGAGCAACGTACGTAAAATATTCCGAGCCAATTTTTTCGTTTTTTCAATGATCAGATTTCAACATTACAATCAAGTACCCGTTAAGGTTAGAAGATAAACCCAAACGTACTGAAACAACTCTAACCAGTATGGCGCCGATGATGGCAAGCATTGGTCAGAGGATCTAAATCAAACTGCTTATGCTGTAACTCTAACCAGTATGGCGCCGATGATGGCGAGCATTGGTCAGAGGGTCTTCTATGCTAAATGCTGGAAAGAGAACTCGACGTCAAGTATGTGCTACCCAATCCAAGCGGAGTGAGGGGCGCCCATATGACGGAGTGAATTACAATAACAATGCTTAAAAGAGAAATGCTGAAAGATAAAACTACTCAACACCCAGAATGTGCTTGCTACCCAGGATGGGAAGTAGCTACCATAGGGCGGAGATTTATCTATTACAACTTCAAATGAATTTGAACATTACAAATAGAATTGAACAAGCTTAGAATCACTGCTAGTACTACTGTCAGTTTACAGAGTGAAGATCATACGCCTGTCAAGAGATTAGAACTGGAAATATTAACCATTACAATACAATGACAATCCCTTGGCTTGATTCAAGATGCCACATCAAATTTTCACAAGGAATTGGAAATAACACTTCTGTTTTCTTTTGTTTCCACAAATCTGTATTTTGCAGTTCAAACCAGCAGTCTAGGAAACTATTCAAATGCTCATAACTCACTCTTAACTTGCCCAAATCACTTGAAACAAAATGCAATATACTCTAATAGAGATGACGCCTAGAAAGGATACTAAACACAGATCTAAAAGCCTTTAACTTATTTTGCACAAATTCCAATGCACAGCTGAAAGGTACGGCTTGAGGAAAAGGGCGATCTGCTCTAGAAAAATAAAGAAAGCTCTAAAAAATCTGCAAATGGGAGAAGTGGGGCGCCTAAAGCTTACAATGAAGATGGGTGAATACCCATATGCAATATTTTTGTCTTTTTGAATTTATGATTGAAAACTCAAATCTGCTGTATAAAATAATGCAATATGCTGAAACCTATAATTTGCCAAATCAAATCTAATTATGCAATGAGCTGAAATACAATGCACGAACTTAAATGCAACTCACAATACAATGAATCACCACTAGATGTTGTCTTGCAAACACGAAGCGATGCCCAAGCTAGGAGGCCTTCATTCCTCGAAGCAGTTCCAGAGCCAATCCGGCAGCATAACAATATAGTCGACCAAAGATGTAGAAATGATGCTCAAGTCTCCTTTTTATAAGTTTCGGTTGACTTCACGAAACCCTAAAATCCAACTCAATGACCAAACCCTAGCTCTTTCTTCAAGATGGCGTCCTTTTCCCTTTTTGCTCAATATTCATATTTTAATTAAAATCACACCTTGATAAATGTGCCCAAATTAACTTGCTTTGACTTTGGAAAATTCATCAAAAATTAAATATAACCTTAATGATGGCGCCACCCTTCAAGTCCACTTTTTAAAACAACATTAAGTCATTTGATTAGGCCAAGGTGATAAAATAACATTTAAATTATAATGTTATTTTTTAAGTGAAATGAGCTCAACT
>VDFB02121404.1:0-47807 GCA_007258455.2 Sequoia sempervirens | reverse complement strand
TAGTATCATTCTTGTATGAGATATGGTGGAGGATGGAAAGGTCAATCTTGGAAAAAGCGGATACTCTGGAAATGTTGTAGATGTGCTAACAAAACCAGTGAGCACAGACAAGTTTAGGTGGTGTGCTAGTTCGATGGGCCTTGGGGCCTATGACTTTCAGTAATCTCGAGTATTGGAGAAACCAGTAAGTCTTCGTCAAATGGGATCATGTTGGAAACCATGTCTTAACTTATTGGCTTGACATTGACAACATTGTGTTCTTTTCTCTCTTTGTCAGCAAGACATTATATCATCAAAGGGACTTTGTTCATAGTCTCTTTGATGGCACAATAAGCTTTCATGTCTCACCTAGCTCTTCATCGACAAGACATTACGTGGTCAGTGAGAATTCACCCATTGTCTCCTTGAAAAACTAATATCCCTCACTGTGGCATCATATTTACATTGTCAACGAGAGTAGCTCACTTCAGCAGGAGTTTCTAAGATGTCTTTTCGACATTCTGAAACTCCGATGGAGTATCTTGTCGGCAGAAGGTTGCACTGTTGCCAAGACATTGGACAATGTCTCCTCGACATCCTGATGAGGCTTCATATCGAAGAGACCTAAATTATTTTTCGAGACATTGTGAAATTTTTCTTCGACATGCCAATAGAATTCTTGAACATTCTTGTCAATGTGACTTTGGTTGTTTGTAGTGACTTTGGACAATGTCTCTTCGATGAGTTGGCGAACCTCTTGGAACGGTAAAGTGGACATCAATGATACATTTGTGTATCAGTGGGAGAAGCTGAAATATTTCATCAACATGGAGATGAACTTGGTCATCAGTGTATCGTGAGAACCACATATCAGTGCGACTCAAGTAGATCGACGAGAGATTTGTGGCTGTGTCACCGATGGCCCGATATGGTAACTGCTAATTGATGGTTTGTCTGCAATTACAAATGGGAAATGAATTGGTATGTTTCCTCAATGGATCTGGTGATGCAGATTGATTGGAAATTCTCTTAGAAGGAAAAATGCTATAATATGTAATGCATTGTAATAGTTCTTGAGAGTTGTGTTGTGAGTTTGATGAGAGAGAATGAGATTGATCAAAATTGTAACGTTGCCTGTATTGTGAGTGTGAATTGACATCTTTGGAAGCAACAAACTATAACTTTGTATGTGGACTATGTTCACTGTAATACAAGTTGTTTTTGCTTGGTGTGTGGGTTTTTCTCCCATAAGGGTTTTCCCACATTAAATTTGGTGTCCATTCTGTGGTTGTGTTAAATTTGTTATGTTTTGTTTTATGCTAATGTGCATCTTTAATGAACTATAATTTGTAATTGAACCATATGTCTGCATTCTATTCTTAGAATTAGTATTAGGAAAGTGTTTCCATATCTCTTATTTCCTTATAGGAGAAATAGGAGATATGGAGTTGGGAGTTGGAAGTATCATGGGATGAAGGGATGAATATTTTGGAGGGACTAATATAAGGAGGATAGGTAGATAAAGATAACAAGATGGAAGGGATGATAAGATGGATTTATAGGGAGATAAGGATGGGGAGATGGAAGGATGATAATATGGATAGATAGGGAGATAAGGAGTTGGATGGATGGGAAGATATAGATGGGGCGATGGATAAGTATAAGATGCATGGATAAGGAAGGTAGATGGATGATAGAATGATTTGTGGATAAGGAATATGATAGTGTGTGGAGAAAGGGAATGTATGCCAAGAGGGTTCCAAATAATGTATGTATATTTTCCCCTATCTTTATCAAGTTCACAAGGAGGATGGAATGATTGTGATAGAAGAGATATGATAGGTAGGATGGGTAGCATAGAGTGGATGGAGGAGATGAAGGATGGAGATGCTTAAAATGGAGTTCCCCCCAAGTGTGGAGAGAAATAGGTGGGGGATTTACACATGACGCAAATTTTCTAGGTTTTCATAATGGTAATTTCCCAAGGTGCATGTTTTCTAATTTTTCACCATTAGATAGCTTTTTTACTTTTTATTTTTATTTTTTATTTTTTTTTATTTTTAGTTTTTTAGTTTTTTTTGGGATTTTTTAGACTTTTTTTGGATTTTTTGGATTTTTGAAAGGTGGCAATGGAGATGGATGATGCTAGTGATGTGGATAAGTAGATTTCAAAGATAGGGGATAAGAATATGGATGAAGGAATTAAGCATCTAGTTCCATTTCGAGGTAATAAGAGCCCATGTTTGAAGTGACCACTAGATGTTGGTACAACCTTATTAGGATGGATGGATGGATTATACAAAGGCATGGATTAAAGGGATTTGATGGGACAGATATGTGGGATAATGGATGTGATGATGGGAGAGGATTGTGATGAGAGGATGTTTTCAGGACCAACATTGGCACATATTTTAGTGGATGTGGAATGATAGGAGCATTTTTTGCATAGACAGTTGTCGTTGCACCAAAATATTGACCTGTTAATGCCCGATACAACCATTAGAGTTAATGAATCCATGAGAGGCAGTTAATCCATGTTACAAACCCAAGTGTTTCACTACACAAGGAGACAAAGGGTGCGCACCTTGCAACAATCCCCCCAACACAAGCGAGGGGTTCAAACTCGTGACCCAGGCTCTGATACCAATTTTTTCACAAACGGTTGTTGTTGCACCAAAATATCGACTTGTTATTTCCTGATACTATTGGAGTACATGACCACTGAGAGGGGGTGAATTAGTGGTCTAATGAGAAACCAAATTTCAAAACTCAACTCACTTGCATTATACAAAGAAACCCATTGAAAACAATTCAAACATGATCTACAAATACTTGATAAAAAATGAACAATCAAGCACAATATGGAAAGTTACCAAGAGAAGAAAAAACATAGGTTTTATGAGTGGAAAACCCTAAATGGGTGAAAAACCAATTTGAAACTATGTTTCATTAAGCATCATTGGCTAAAACATTGTTGATTACAAATTGCATGCCTTACTAGAAATACAACAAGCCTCATTGGCTAAACATCATGCCTCACTAGAAAACTAACCTACCTCACTGGAAAAACAAGCCTCATTGGCTAAACAATCTACCACATTGGCAACCTTACCACACTTCAGAAGAATTAAACAAAGCTCAGAGGGTTACTCTATTTCCATACAATTCACTACTATATCCTTGCATTAGCAAAACTTCACCTCCCTCAGTAGCATACAACCACTCAACATGAAACCCTTCTTGCATACATAGATAACCATATCATTACAAGACTCCTTTCACCTTGAAAAACATAAACAAGGTTTCAACTAGAATATTTATGAACAAAAAATCATCAAACTCTACTTACACTTTGACTATAGCCTGCTTGTATGATGAAATAGATGACACAAATAGCTTATTGTGATGATAATTATTCATAGACAAAATTGGACACCAAACAAATGAACATCTTCACATCTAGAAAAATATCAAACACATCTACATTCTATCTTTACTTCAACTCATCCTCAAGTCACCTATAATCATATTTTGATGTCATACTAATCTCTGTAAAAAAGGGTGACATAAACTTCAACACACTCTATCATGAGAGGAATGAGCATATATGATAAACCCAATTAAAGAGCCTCTTTCTTTCAGTCACATTCAACACCAGAGATCACTAAACTTGTGTAGTGCAGTCATAAAACAATATCATGAAACTCTATTTTTCAATTCTCCATTTCTGTTAATATGCTTGATACACACACATATTACAAAGTCTTCAACACCCTCTATCTTTGCATCCAGATCATAGTCATACCTGAATTTGAATCATATCAAAGCATTGATGACCTATTGGTTTAGTCTCCTATGTATTTCCTCTTCATATAGGAATTATCTTGAATTTTTTAATAGAACTATGATATATTCTTGTCATAATAATTTTTTATTCAAAACATCCATTCAATCCTTACCAAAAACATTCCATCTTCAAAATAAAATCTTCACTTCAAAAAAACATAACCGTTGGTATTCAAAAGAATGCATATATTTAAATTGGCACCATAACTATATCCAAAAGAATCCATCATTATGTCTTCCAACCTTCCAACCCTTCATTGTTTTCAAACAATTGTCAAAAATGTGAATGGCTAAAACAAAACAAAAAAATTTCCTTATGCTCGACAAAGTTTTTCCTCAGAAACTAACCATTCAAATATTTAAATATAGGCCTTTGATTACATTTACTCATCAAGCTAAAGATTAAATAACAACCATTGATTTTTTGATAAGTGGTAGTTTTTAAGCTTTTGACCTATCTAGCAAGTTGACCTATAAGAAAGGGTCGGTTGATAATGCATTTGAAACCCTTAGGTTGTCACTTAACTGGCTATCCATCTAAGATAGCCGGTCAACCCTCAAACATAACAAAAAGTAAATAATTCATTTAAAAACCTTTAAAAGACATAAACCCTAGGTTTTTAGGATACAAAATAGTCTTAGGGTTTTAGATGCTTTATAGAGATTTCAAGAATCAAGAACCCCAAAATGATATTTTCACTGTGTTTCTTCAATCTCTACAAGTCTCTTGAAGCAGATAATGAACGATGGAGACACTGTCAACTTCTTGAAAGATGATAATCTCTAAGTCTCATAAGAACTGCCTTCAACCATGAGATGACCAATAATGACTCTATCATGTAGCAACTCCTGAAGCAACCCTCTGAATGATCAAGAAATTCTATGCTTTTCCCTCTAAAACAATACTAAAACAACCCTCTGAGTGAACATGTGTCTTTGAGATCAAGAATCCAAGTAACCACACCTTTGATGTTCACCATATACCTCTCCTTTGGAGATCAACAAGAATCAACCAACCCCATCAATTAATGTGACTAGCACCATTGCAATTCACTGAATGTGCACACTATGACACAAAAGAAGCAATGATGAAATGAATGGGCATGAACCATGAAATGAATGATAAAGCAACTTTACATCAACACCAAAAAATGCATAACTCACTCAACAATCAATCTACCAGCCTTTGACATCAATGAAAGACTTCATTCAATAGATACAACTACCAAAGTCAATGTATCCACGATCTAGGCAGTTAAGCCATGTCATGAACCCAAGTGCTATGTTGCACAACACAAGGAGACCAAGAGTGCACACCTTGAAACATGATTAATAGATGGAGAATGTGGGGATGATGAAGGAGGTGGGATAGTGAATTTTGAGACATAGGGACCCACAATAGATTTAGGAGGAGGACATGGATGTAGATATTTTGGATTAGCAACTTTGGATGTCATTATGGATTTTTCATTTGAATGCATTGCATCTTTTTTCTTTATGATCCACATGGTTTTGATTTTTTCTTTGGTGGTCCTTTGTAGCCTTTGGGTTTGATTTGGAATTTGGATTGGACTTTTATTTTCTTCATCATGTCTCTTTGAGGGGACATGGTGATCTCTAGATCCATGTGGATGTTTGGATTTATGTATTTTTACTTTGGCATCCAAAGTACTTCCGATAGAAATGGTATGGGTTTGAGGAGATGAATGATGTGGAGAGAATATTAATGGAGTGTTGGACTTGGGATGTTGGATAGAATGCATAGATGGAGGATGTTGGATGATGGAGGTACACCTTTGTTGATCTTGATTAAGGATTATGAGAGTGGGATTTTTATGACAGGTGATAGGGATAGGTGATTGGTTGATGGAAGGATGAGTGAGATGAGATGGAAGATAGGATTTTGGGATATAAGGGCCCAAAATGGACTTAGTAGATGGAGGATGTGTAATGGTAGATGGTGGGACATAGGAACCCAAAATGGATTTGTAGGATGAAGGAGGGATATGGATGGTTGTTTTGAGTTGATATGACGAAGGAGGGGGGATAGAAACAAATGGTTTGGATGAATGATGGGAAGCACATGTTCTTTTGGAAGAAGCTTGCTTAGAATGCACGAAGGTTGTAACAACATTTTTTGGATTGTAAGCCTTGAGATATGAAACCAAGGCCTCGTGAACATGGATTTTATTTGATATGGATGAGCTCTAATACACCTTTCTCATGAATGCCTAATCCTTTTCCTTGATAGTTCATGGTCTTGAGCATTCAATTTATGGTAGGATGTTTGTTATTTTAGAAGCATTATGCGGGTCCATTATTAGGTGAAGGAAGTTGGGTAGTGGATATGCTTTAATCTTCTACTGCAAGAGAACCACCATGGGTGAATGTAAGAGGACCAAGGGGATATAGAGGTGGTGTTGGGATAGCTTGGATAGGTGGTGATAAAGGATCATGAGATGGAGTATATGGGATGGTAGGATCTTGATTTGGATGAGTGGATGATAAAGGATCATGAGAGGGATTAGGTGGGATGGTAAGTTCTTGGTTTGCATGAGGGGATGCTAAGGAATCATGAGATGGAATAGGTGGGATTGTATGACCTTGATTTGGATAAGGGGATGTATTGGTATGATTTGGAACAAGCTCTTGGAATGTTTCAACTTATGTGTGTGGTGTGATGGTGGATGAGTATTGGATGCACTCCTCGGGTGGGGTGGATGGAATGATAAAGAAGTTGTGGGGTTCATCAGATTGGATTTGATTAATGCTAGGAGTAGGAGAGAGGGATAGGATTTGGGTGGGTTCAATGGGTTGGATGGTTTCAATGGTGTGGATGGTGTTAGGAGTGGGAATAGGAATGATAGGAGTAGGACGGAGAAGACCATCATCACTAATGACTGTGCATGGTGGAGTGGGGTGACATGAATCCACAACTTTGGGATGTGGATTTGGTGATGAATTCTTTATAAGGAGTCCTTGGATGACATTAAGAAAGAGATATTTGTATATTTTAGGCTTCAGTGGATGGTTGGGAATAGATGAAGGATTATGAATGGGTGAAGGAATAGAATGATGGATTGGGGAATTAGGATTAGATGGAGGATAAAAATTAGATGGTAGGTGGAAGTATGATGGATTGGAGGGAAGATTAAGGTATGAGGAAGTGGAAGATGGATTGAGATAGGAGGAAGTGGATAGTGGATTGAGATACAAGGATGCAGATAGTGGATTGAGGTAGGGGGAAGTATTAGGAGTGGATGGAGGATTGGAATCATGGATTGGAGGATTATGATTATGGATTGGGGGATGGTGGGATTGTGGATTCAAACTAGGGATAAAGGTGATAATTGGAGGTTGATGTATGACTAGGGGAGAAGATGGAGGTGTGGATGATTGATGAGAGGGACATGTGAGGGATGGATAAGAGGAGGATGTGGATGGGGGATAAGATGGATATGTGGATGGGGAAGATAATGGATTTCCCTTCTCAAAGGTAGCATAAGGATTGCTAGTGGGTGTACATGGAGGCATGATTGGATAGCTTGGATGAGTGATTGGATTGTGGGAGATGTTCATGACAAGATTGCTAGCAATGATAGCATCAATGGGATCTATTTTGTACTCATCTTGATCAACAAGGCCTTCATAATAATATTTAATGTAATTAAGATCTCCCTTGACTACTATTTTTGGTTGTGTTGAAGGGGAATAAGGATTCATCATATTGGATTGGATAGGTATGGATGAAAGAGAATGTAATAGATGATTAGGAGGTAAATGAAATGGATTAGAGGAAAATGAGAGAAGATTTGTTTTGATGTTAGAAGATATTAGATGTGGATGTACTAAAGCTCAAGTTGGGATGTAGATTAAGCTCAAATTATGATGATTTGGAAGATATGGTGGGATGGTGTCCTAAATTCAAGGATGTAGCTAAACTAATGGGATGATTGTTGGATGTATGATTGATATTGTCATATCAACTATAATTGAGATCCTATATCAAAGCTAAATTGGATGGATTTCCTACTTGATATAGGCTAAGTTCTTAAGCAAGAGGAGATATTGATGCAAACTATACCTCTAGCTTGAGGTGAAATAGTTTGAATGAGGGATTACTAACTTGGGATAGGCTAACTTCCCAAGAAAGTGTTATGATGGATGATTGATTCAAGATTTAGGATTTTGATTAAGTATCCAAGGCTGGATTTTGGATTGGGGATGATGTGGATGTCAATAGGATGGTTTTAGATAACTCCTTGTTCAAAGGGGAGGATGTTTTGGATAGGTTGATGATGGTTAATGAGATAGAAGTGATCATTTGGAGATGGATATGGAGAGAAAAAGTGATTGGATTGTAGTTTTGGATTTAGGAGGACACTACTATCCATGATAGGAAGGAATTTATCTTTGGATTTTGTATGGAGAATGGATCCGCCCAAGAATAGTATAGATCCACCTGTCTAGAAATGAATCTGCCTAAGAGCACAACCACCTATCAATAGAGTGGATCCACCTATCTTGGGTGTCAAGACTAACAAACAGATTCACCTATAGACAAGGCATATCCACCTATCTAAGATGACTAAGTGAAAATGGATTTTCCTAAGAAAAAGTGGAGTTGCCTATGGATAGGGCGAAAATGCCCAAGGATGACTGGATGGAGATGAAAAAAGGACCAAATATTGCAAGCAGATAGAAACAAGATGAACGATGATAGGATGGACTAAAGATATGCACTGGTAAGCACAATAAGACATGCTAGAAAGCACAAGCCTAGATTAGTAAAGTAGGTGTGTTAACTTAGTATAGGCCCACCAACCCTGAGGCTAATATCTCAAGTTTGGAGTGAGGTGTCACTCGATCAAGATTCAGTAGATAGGGATACAATGGAACAATGGATCACCACCTCTACTTAGGGAGATACATGGTGAGTAGCTTCAAGCATGATATTGTACCCTGTACCACACTAAGCAATGGCCGAAAGGTCTTAAGCTAGGCTGAAACAGGTGACTAGTGCATACTCTAAATACCAAGAGGGTACATGAGGCACATCCGTGAACACTATCTTGTCACAAGCGTGGGTCAAGAACGTCCTTAAAACCATTTGGACCAACCTTGTACTCCTATCTTGGAATCACCTAAACATCAAAGCTTCGCTACACACGACGTGACTAGATTGGGGTACAACTTTCATTCTCCCCCCTTTATATACCCCACTTGTTCACGTGGTTGAGGTCATCTATTGGGGTGATGAAATCCCCAAGAAGGCCTCCTAAAGAGAAGAAAATGCTAGGGATTTATGATCTTCAGGCTCACACGAAGTGTAAGGAGAGAGCTTATGCGCAAAACTAGCACTCCTAGGTAAAAAAAATGGACTTGGATTACTTCATGGTTTTTGATCCCCAAGCTCACTGAATGGTGTAAGGGGAGAGCATGTGCCAACAAAGAAATCCAAACAAAGCACACAATATGTTGCCCCTTTAGAAATTTAAGTGTTCCTAAATTAGTGATAAAAAGAAGGCTTTGATCATGAACTTGCAGAAGATACATTAATAGTTAGATCTTGGTCTTTGGCAAGCGATATTAGGTTGCACAAAAAGATGATTAAATAGAAAAGGTGATCAATGATAATAAATTTTAACCTAAGGGAGGTTGGGACACCTACCCCAATGATAGGGGGTGGAGATTTTTTTTGGAAATGAAAATGATAAAGGCAGAATGAATTTCTTTTATCAAAAATAGATTTTGTATACCTTATGTTGTCATGAATGTATAGAGTGGAATCACCCAAGAATAGAGTGCATTCACCCCTATAGATGATGAAGTCGCCCCTATACAAGTAGAATCACCTATGTAGTAGCAGATCTACCCTTGTAGATTACAGAGCCTCCCATCTATGGATCTGCCCCTATGCAAGCAGAGCCACCCATGTAGTTATAGATCCACCTATGTATTAGGTTTGCTCATCTGTGCAACTGTCCTTGTGCAAGTGGAGCCTCCCAAGTAGTGTATCCACCCAAGTAGTGACATATCCACCTATGTAGCTACGTATCCACCCATCTGTGAATCCACTTATGTAGAAGTGTATTCTCTTGTCTACAAATTTTCCTATGTAGCTATGTATCTGCTTGTCCTGAGTGAATCTACCTCTATGGGAGTTACAGATCCACCTATCTAGCACATCTACCTTTGTAGTTGCTTGGATGTTTGAAGGACTAGAAGTTGAAGCAGATTCGCCTCTGAAGGAGACAAAGCTACCCTTGAAGATGGTGTATCTGCCCGTGCAGTGGATCCGGCCCTGTGTGAAAAACCTACAACTTCAAAATTCATTTTTTTTTGTAGAAAATACATTAGAAGACCCGCGACGTGGGTCCCACCGGGCATGCTAGAAATGAGTGCAATGATTTTTGTGCTTTAAAGTGAATGATTTAACTATTATAACCAAACAAACACAAAAATCAAAATAACACTCAAATAAGGAAAGAAAGCTCAAAATAACATAGAATCAGATGTCAAGCCTCCTATTGAGTAGATTTTCCCACGATTATTGATCAAAATGGATGAAGGGCTAAGATTTGTTGATGGAGATCAACCTGGCTGAGAATGATTTGAATCTCTCAAGCCACAAGATTGTGCCAAGTAGCACAAGAAGAGGGCTTGAGATGGAGATTGTACCTTGAAAGGACATGAAGGCCCATGTGATTGATGTGATGGGGAGGGTTGACCCACTTAATCAAGGATTAAGTGTGTGCACATGCTTAGTGGGCAGGTTAGGTGGGGATTAGGATTAGGATTAGAGGACAAGTGGGAGAGTAAGAGGATGTGACATGTGAGAGGGATTAAATAAATAAATAAGATTTATTTATTTATTTTGTGGGAGAGAATGGGTAAGGTAGGATATATGTAGATAAATAATTAAATTAAATTATTTACCTTAGGCTAGGACTTAGGGATAATAGAAGAAATAGATTAGGATGAAGGTTGATATAATTTAATATTAATTAAATAATAGGGTATTATTTAATTAATATAGAGGATATGGAATTGGTCAAATTAGGGGTAAATTGACCAAACAAAGTGATCAATTTTCAATGGCTGCAACTATAACGACATTACTTTCTATTCAATCGTAAAGAAGAAATAAGATGAATGAAAGAAACAATTCAATAGTGTAAAAACAAATATCAATTAAAATCAAACGTCTTTTAAAATAAAATAAGTTGAACACTCACAATCCTTGTAAATCATAAAATCTCTATTTTTAATTAAAATATCTAAAACAACAAAAATAAAAAATTTACCAACATTTATAGGTAAACTAAACAACATACAATTTCACTAATATACATGCATGTTAAAAAAAATACACCACGACAAATACATGGGCTCATTTCAAATGCTACTAAATATAGAAATCGACTCCATAAAAAACTCACTCATGTAAATAAATTTATCCTTCCCTACTAAAACTTGGATAAATTTTTCATATGAACTTAGAATTGGTAGAAAAAATACCTTCAAGAATTTATGGACTTTGAACAATCATTTAAGAGAAGGAACATATTGAGAAAATATGGACAATCTAACCAAGGCAAAAAATGAAGGAACATATAGAGAAATCAAGGAGAAGCTACATGGAAAATAGGGATTTAAAAAAACCTAGCCCCAAGAGAAAAACACATCAACAACATGGAGACACAAAAGGTTGCAAGTAGTTTCTTTAAGGTTTGAAACAAAATAATCTAGAGAAGAGGAAGAAAAGCAAGGAAATACGAAATCTAAAAGAAAATTACACACAACACCATTGCAAGATGAACCCTTCGTAAAAGAAGTCTCAAAATGACTACTCCAAATGAGTATAGAGAGAAAGGTAAATAGGAAAAAACAAAGAGTTAAAAGAAAAGAGCCTCGAGCCCTAGATATAGAAATGGAAGAAGAAGACAAAAAATCAGAAGAGCAAATAGATAAAAAGAAAAAAGTATGGACATGGATTTGCTATACAATGGCCTATTTGGGAATAGGGTGTTGCATAAAACAACAAAAATATGCATAAAAGTGGGGGAAACAAACAAGGATATTATTGAAGAAGCAATGATAAGGTATATGGTGGCCTCCACAATAACACTATAAAATATGATAGAATTGTTTTTGGAGGAGTTAGCAACTTCCCTAAAGTAGAAAAGAGAAAAATTATCCAACAAGAGGATGAGTTAAGAAAGAAAGATTTAGGAGAGATCACTCCTTCCCTACCCATAGCTCAACAAAAAAATTGGAACAAATGCAAGCCAAAGAATTCCAATCCAAACAAAGGGTAGACAAACTCATGCTTCAAAATCCCTAGGCCACTTAACAAATACAACAAGAGACACTTGGGGCAACTCAAAAGGCATATACAACACTAATGAAGGAAGAAAAGAAGTTGTGGTAAGCACAACATACCCTTTGGAAGCACCTAGCAGGACACCAACTAATTTGAAGGGCAAGGGCGACTGCAAACAACACCATCTCTAAAAATACCATCCTCTTCTACCACAAACTCACCCATACAATCCATTAAGGATTTTCCTACAACAACAAAAAATCAACCAATTGCAACTCAACAATTACTCCAATTACCTCTAGTTGGCACATAGGTGGACTTATCATGGATCTCACTAGTACACAAGTTTCAATTTGGTGATATTTTCCACTAAACAACAAGGGAAGATATCCTAAAACGACATATGGAGAATATAGAAAAATAGGAATATGTGATAGATATTTTTGAAAATAAAATGCCCTAGTTGCAAAGGGACATATCACAACCACTTGGGAAACAATGAAGCAACCGGTAGAAGATATCATAAATGAAATGAACAACCAAACTTCAACACTCTACACCAATATCCTAGCAAAGGTAAGTATGATAGCTCACACTCAATTGGGAGCCAACATTAATACCTTGTAAACCACCTTAGCGGACATTAATACTTTGTACCAATTTTGTCTACAATAGGCTACCCTAACTAAAACACTTCAAATTTAGATGGATCAAATTGAGCTAAAAAATCTACAAGTGGCCACTACTTACAATGTAACATAGGAAATTGATGGGAAAACTAGAGCATAATTGAAGGCCTTACACACTTAGTTACAACAACTACATGATCATAGAGAGGCAATTATAGCTCAAATAAAATAGTTGTGGAAATTAGTGAGCCTCATTCTTGCTCATGTTACTGGTTTTCTCCACAATGCAAATAATGTTTCTCAATAGATAGAAATCCCATCCACTAAACTAGAAGTAGAGTAGACCCTTACATAGGAAAATGCTTAGATACAAGTGCTGAAACAGACAAAAACTCAATGGGATATCACATTCCTCTAGTTGAAGGAGATATATAAGAATATTTTGCCTACTAATTAACCTATTTTGCATGTCTTGAGGAAAATATGTTATTTTAAAGGGGGGATGATGTTTGTAGAGGTTAGAGTAGAGGCACATAAGCCATCAAAATCTATCCCAAGTGGTCACAGGTGAAGTGTGGAGCATAAGGCCAACTAGGTTGAATAAGAATACATATTTTGTAAGGGATGTGTCCCCAATCACATGTATATGAATATGATATTAAGATATTACAAGATAGATTGTTGTATGTATGAGAATATATGTATGCAAGTGAAGAAGAACAAAAATAGGAATAGATAAAAGAGTGAGTTTTTGAAAATAGATTATATTGTATCAGACATTGTACGCAAATAAAGAGATTACTATATATCAAGAAGATTGATGGTTGTGTAAAATTGTGTTTAAATTCTGTTTTGATGTATGATCAAGAGCTTTGTTAGAGCACCACATATTTGTATTTTGCACTGCATAATCTTTGATTATTCTCCTACTACTATCACTAAGGTATAAATACAACACTTAATAATTCTTAGAACTTAGAACTCCAGTCCTTGTTAACACTCCATATCTATAACTAGAATGTAATGAGATCAGAAATAAGATGATTGAAAGAAACAACTTTATAATATAAAAACAATATTAATGAAAATCAAACATTTTGTAAAAGAAATAAAATAAAACATCCTGAAATAAGAAAAGAAAAAAAATATTAATTTTTTACAAACATTTATAAGTGAACTGTACTGCATAAAATTTCGCTAATACATATGCCTTTAAGAAAAATACTACACCCCAAATACATGGGCTTGTTTCAAATGCTACTAAATAGAGAAGTCAACTCCATACAAAACTCACTCATATAAATTAATTTCTCCTTCCCTACTAAAACTTGGCTAAAATTTTCATATGAACTTCTTACAACCAGTAGAAAAAATCCCTTAAGCATTTATGGACTCTGAACAATCGTATCTTATATACACAGAAAAGTATTAATACCAAAAAGTAATACCCATACTTTGTCATAATCGATTTACTTTTAACTACAATGGTGGAAACATGTGCTTCATAGGCTTGTAGACACATCGCCATGTTCTTACCTCTCTGAGTTATCCTATCTAAATTTCAGCAATACATGGGTGCCAAAGTTGCAAGGTGCTGTTAAGTTTCACCACCCAAAACACTTCACTTATGAAACTACAGTAGACTGGTATGACCTAATGACAATGGTACTGCAAGATTTTGATACCATTTTTCTGCTTCTGAATACAATGAAGCATTGAAGGAAGGAGCAACGCGGACTGTTGAGCCTGTCTTAAGCTGTGAATGATGTAAAAAGCTGCTTTTCTGTTCAGGATTTTCTTCCTGTAACTGCAGAGTCCAACCAGAAGAGCAAAATCTATCAAATGTATTACAGGGATCATGATTGAATAGTGCAGTCTGAGTAGCACTTGTAGTAATAGCAGCCTTGGGATCACATGGGGTGTTGAATACTAGGCTTTGAGACAATTGCATGCCTGCATTGGTCTTTGAATTGTTGAGAAAATGATTATAACAAACATTGGCACTAGCAGCTGATCCTATCAGTGAACCTCCATTATTGGAAATGGTCATCATACTCTTATTACTATTGATATTGTCGCAATAGTATGTTACTTCAGTACAAGAAGTAGCACCAACATCATGAAATTCATCTGCACTACTATGGTTTTTCTGAGCAGTTTTACTTTTAGCCAATGCATGACGAAGCAAAAGAAACCTTGCAATTTTTGATGAGCTTGAGCTTCTGCCTTGCTTATTCCTGCAATTTCTGTTCTCTGAAAAGTTTGTTCTTGTGTTTTCCCCTCTAAGAAACCTGGCTGCATCATCATAGGCTCTTGCTGCATCTTCTGCACTGTCAAAAGTGCCCAGCCACAGACGAAGTTTTTGAGATGCATCTTTGATTTCAGCAACCCACCTTCCTGAAGGTCTCTGCCTCACACCCAAGAACTTGTTATGGGGCCTCTTCTTTCTTCCACTTTTGGAAGAATGAATAGACATGGTATCATTATTAATACTGTTGGCAGAAGTGTCATCTTTGCAAGAGCTGTTGCTGCTGCAGGTTCCAGCTGAGGGTACAACAGAAGTAGTTGACAATAACTTCTCTGATCCAGTAATCCCTTTGCATCCATGGTTGCTTCTCAGATCCTCATTAGAAACAAAAGAATGCAACTTTTTTTCTTTCTCCTCCATGCTACCATCCATTTTCACTGCAAGTTCAGACTCGGAAACTCGGGAAGCAAAATCTTCAACTATTGATATTTACAGTCAACCTGGTATATAAAGTCCTAAATCAAGACAATCAAACAAAGATTCCAGAATTTATTTTATAACTGAACGCTTACAAGAAGAATCATCTACAGAAGTAGATGCACTATGATATATCCTACATACAAACTGGCCTAAAGGACAATAAAAATCATTTCTCTAATATCATCTCAAGACTGGTATACCTATTAGCAAATGAAGCAAAGTCAATAAACCAAGATCTCTGCTAACAATTTTTTTTACTCTATTTTCTTCAACTTTATAATTTATACTATGTTTTCTGCAACTTCATGGAACTCCTGCAATGAATGATAAGCGATTTATCACAAACCCTATTTATTCTCTACTAGACCTGAGATATCAGATTGGCCCGTAACTGATTGGATCCCAACATAAAACAGAAGAACAGAATAGATGCATAAACAAAATGCCAGCAAAACACAGTGCTTAACTTTAGGTAGGATGTACCCGAATTGGGAGGTAAGTGTTATATACGAGTACAATACTACATGATTCCTTGATGGGAATATAATATATCCTCATGGACATATGGGACATATGGAATGATTGAGACAATAAGAAAATCCAGATCCCCTCCCCATCGGCTCATTGGTAATATTCCATAGCTAATACATTTCATTGTAAATGTCTAGTATAATAATGGAATAAATATGTAATTTGAAAAAGAACAACTAGGGAAACTGCCAAACAATCCTAATTCATATTAGTTTTTGGATTCCTGATTAGGGTTATCTATAAACAATAATTATGATCATGTTACCCTGATTAATGACTTTTTATTTTCTCATTTTAAAGTAATTTCATTGTTTAAAAAAGTTCAATTTTCTGTCATGTCCACAACTTTGGTCAATTCTGCCACTTTTATAGGTCATTAAATTCTAACAGGCTATTAGGTTAGGAGCAGCTCATTGCTATCGTTTTGGTCAGCCCCGGCTAACAGAGCTTCCTGTCATGCCATGTTTTGAGTGTTACTCTGGAGTCTGAGTCTGTATTAATGAAATGTCTTTTTCCTTAAATAATATTTTTAACTGCATCACAACGAAATCAGGAATCACCCCATTTTCCCATAATGTTTAAAAACTGTTTGAAATGTGTCTCTTCACTGGCATTTGTTTGCACTTTATTATCAACTGTTTCCGCAATTTTGTTATTATTTACTTTCATATTTTGATGTGATCTGAATAGATAAGTAAGAGGTATTTTCTATAGCGTGTCAAATTGTGATATTGTTATTAGGATTCAACTGTGTAGTTTTACAAGTCTAACTCATTGATCCATGTTTTATGAGTAGTGGTTCACAAGAACCCATCTCTCATGACAATGAATGGTCCACTTAGCACTCATTGCATCTAGGTGATGCTCACAGAGGTGAAGTACTGGACCTTCCTGAGATGTCACCATGCATTTTCCTATTGCTGATAACTCCAAAAAAATGAGTAGAATATCAACAACCACACACATTATGAAAAAATGATTGGTTGAGCTTGGAATCAACATCAAGATGAAGTAAGATTACATCATGCAACAACAACACACCTATCAAACATTACGCTTCCATAATCACCCCAACCCTTAAAAAGATATAAAACCCCTATTACTGCATTCCAATGCTTCTCAAAACTTAAAGTTCTTGGTCTTTAACGTCCAATGCAATCACGTCTTGGACATTTCAATAGCTAATACATTTCATTGTAAATGTCTAGTATAAGTGCAATCACGTCTTGGACATTCCAATAGCTAATACATTTCATTGTAAATGTCTAGTATAAGTGCTAGGGAAACTTTTGCATTGGACGTTAAAGACCAAGAACTTAAAGTTTTGAGAAGCATTGGAATGCAGTAATAGGGGTTGTGTATCTTTTTAAGAATTGGGGTGATTATGGAAGCTTAATGTTTGATAGGTGTGTTGTTGCAAGATGTAATTTTACTTCATCTTGATGTTGATTCCAAGTTCAACCAATCACCTCTTCATAGCAAGCGTGGTTGTTGATAGTCCACCCATTTTTTGGGGGTTATCAGCAGTGGGAAAATGCATGGTGACCTTCCAGGAAGGTCCAGGGTTTCACCTCTGTGAGCATCACCTAAATGTAATGAGTGCTAAGTAGACCATTCATTGTCATGAGAGATGGGTTCTTGTGAACCACTACTCATGAAGCATGGATCAACGAATTTGACTCGTAAAACTACACGGTTGAACTCTGATAGCAATATCACAGTGATCTGAATAATTAATTAAGACAATTAGAAATCTGAAAAGTTGATATAAACAAAACAAACACAATTTTATTTTGAAACTCTGTAAAAACTTCATTTGCACTAATGTTTGTGAAAACTCAACTAGAAAAAAAAAAGTGAAAAAACTGGATGGAAATCATAAGTCCCAATAAAAAATTAATATTTGGTGATTAAAGTGAATAATACTCTTCCAACTAATGTGGAAAAGGATGCCCTGTGGTGTATGGGTATGGTCCCATACTAGTTAGGTGAGGAAAGTTGTCTCAGATACGATAAGCTAGCTTGACTTGAAAACAGTAAGTACACGAGGCCATACATTTTCTCTTTTGTTTCTTTTAATTGTATTGTCCCATGGCCTTATAAAACCCTATTTCTGTCACATTTATCATCCTAGTTTTGTCTGTAAGTGTTGACCATAAATGGAAAACAACTGGTACTGATACGAAACTTTCAAACACGAGAGAAATACTGATGATCAGAGTTGACAACTACAGTCCGCACCTACCTTCATGGAGATTAAAGTACTGTGTCTTCTCTAATCATAACACAACTAGAATTAAAAACACTCTTTACAGAGTCAGAAGCTAATACAGATGTCACTATGTGAAACACACTTAACTTTGCAATTGTTTTTTCTCAAAGAAGGAATCCTTCTTTAAAAACAATAGATTAATGCATATACCTGTACTTGATTCCTGAGTTAATGCAATGTTCTGAGAAGGTGATGTGGATACTTTTGGATTTTCCTCCACTAGTTAGTAGGAACATTTTGTTTGGTTCCACAACAAATTTTTCAGTCCGAAGTTGGCTGGTGATTAGTTTCTTTGATCTGTATTGGAGCTGATGAAAACTAGTATGACAGCATGTGAATTGACAGAGGAAGGGAGTATAGATTTTATTTATCTGATTCAGAAACATGACAAAACATGTTAGTGAAGACTGAATAATGGTAAAAAATTTGATTTTGTAAAGTTTTGTGTCATCAGAATAGGATTGAAAAGTAATTGACAATAACAGTTGAATCCTCTCCAGGGCAATGTCAATTTGAAATTATCTTTTTATGTAAGACTTGATTTTTATTAATTGATCATTAGAGAACATTATTCACTTTTTGGGTTGGATCACATTCAATGATTTTTTATTTTGGATTGAATTACTTTACAGAAAAACAAATATGAAAAATGATATGAGAATTGAGAGATTAGTTTAATAAGTAAATTTCTTAAAGGTGGTTAGGATAAGGTAGAACCAAAAAATAAATAACACTTAAAATAAGCAGGGAAAAAAACAATTTTATGATTTATTTTTGGAGGTCCAAAAACCCATTCTAATTTAATTTTGTGGGTTGCCCACACAGCCTGTTAAAGCAAGCATTAGAGGACACCAAGAATGACAAGGACGTTAGAGTTTCAAGACAAAACTATCGTTGTCCATATAGCCCCACAAGCAAACAGGCCTGGTTACCTGCATCTTCAATAGTTTTTTTAATTCTGCAAACAAATGATTTGATCTTTCTTCTTTTACTCATGTCCTGTATGGTGGCCTGTTCTGTTCTAATATTAGACATGGCGTCTTATTTTCTTTTTTTAAGTTTTGGGAATCAATGGCAGGTATGGACAAACAGGGAGAAATGATGATAACAACGTTTTGTCTCATTGACTAATGGCTTCCAGTCTGACATGATTCCAAAAATCATGAGTTACTTTTATCTTCATTTGTCCTCTTCAAGGACCATCTCATCATTTCCCAAGGGCACCTTCACCCATGATACCATGATGGTTTGCTACGTCCCCTATCCTCTTGGTTTTCTAAACACGTACTTCTGCAATGTATTCTCTTTCTTATACTAGTTGGGTCATCATATATTGCACTTTCTTTGTAAGTGTAATAAAAGTTGAATTTTTTGGCACAATGCATTAAAAAATGGTGAGAAACAGAAAAGCAAAGAATAGGAAGAAAAGATCTGAATTTGGGAGGAATGGGAGTCTAGGTGTCGGCAAAGGAAGGCGATTTAATAAGAGGTCCACAATAACAGTAAAACAGAACAGTATTAGCAAATAGGGTTAAAAACAGTCATTTGAAGATAATAATTTTGTTTATCTAGTTTGTATTACATTCGGTTCAACAATATAATGTATAATTAATGATGTTTACAATGAACTTTTTTTATGAATAGGTGTCATTAGGATGCAGATTAAAACCCCAGTATCTGCAAGCGAGGTTCTAAATATCTTTGCTCAGTCCTTGTGCTTAAACTTCATAACATGACCTGCAACTAAAAGAAATAATTTACAACAAAAACATTTTACTCAACAACAAATATGAAGCAATACCCATAAGCTTCAACTACCAAGCACATAAAAGGATAATTGCATTATTACATAGAAGTAATAAAAATTGAGTTTTGATTCCAGAATCAAGTCAAAATTATTGTGTCTTTCACCACCAAAGGAATAGACTCTCACACACTACAACATACATCTCCTTAAAAACAAAAGAAATAAAAAACTCTCCTCAAAAAGGAGAAAGAAAACCCAAAATTAGAAACTGCAAACTGACAGTTGCCACCCAAAAAGAGCACACACGAACAGCTAAAACAAGAAAAATCAGATTGACGAAGGGAGCCCATCAATCAACTATTACACATGCCCTGCCTTGGAAAGATTTGGCGGTTACGTCACATTACTATTAATTTAGAAAATAATATTACTGTATTACACATATTCACAAAAAAAAGGTCGGTGGTAAGAAGACACATCTCGAAAGTCATATCGGCTTAGTCTAGAAGCATAAACATATAAAAAATAAAGAAAAAGTCACTAAGCGATGAGAGTAGTGCTAGCAACAGGAGAAGGGTCCTTGTCATCTGGTTTACCCCATTCATCAGCATGGTCGAGGGTGACGTCAAGAGGAGCCCAACCATTGTCTTTTCAACTTTATCTTCTGGCCGATTGGGAAAAATCGTAGATCCACCCACGAGAGCCACTTAGAAGATTTAGTGAAAAATGTTGATCCTATTTTTGGCCAAAAAGTGGGACTCATTATTGTAGGATTACATTTCTATAGTTCATAAAAAATGTCTCTATTTATGGCACTATATGGATACAATCCTCCAACCATCATTGAGGGTGACACTAAGAGTTCAAGATGTGGAAGATCACATGCATCATCAGTTCTAGGTAATTTTAGTACTCAAGAAGAATTTGGCTATGGCACAAAATAGAATGAAACAACAAGCCGACCAAAACAATAATGAAAGGAGTCTTGAGGTTAGGGACTAGTTTTTCTTGAGATTACATCCTTATAAGAAAATTTCCTTGAAGAAACAAAGAAAAAACGTTATCCCCAAAATATTATGGTCCATACTAGATTATGCAAAAGATAGAAAATGTTGCCTATAAGCTTGAGCTACCTCTAATAGCTAAGATACATCTAGTTTTCCATGTTTCTTGTTTAAAGAAAGTGATTGGGCATAATATTCCTACGCACACAATATTACCATATCTAGATGAAGAAGGAAGAATCATATTGGATCCATAGTTAAATATTTATACATGCACAAATACATTGAGGACTAGGTAGGCCACTCAACAAGTATCTCATTCGATGGAAGAATTTACTAGTTGAAGATGCCACATGGGAAAATAAAGAGTTCATCTAGAAGCATCCACACTTGATTAGCATTGAGGAAAATGCTTCTATAAAGAGGGGGCATGCTACGCCCATTATCCTAGAGAGTTTATAGGGTTATGATTAATTGACTTGTAGATACCTTAACTCCTAATTAATTCATATTACCATTATTATAAATTCATAATTCATTAATTAGATTGGCCTAAGGATTATATATTGTCTAAAATCAGCCTAGGTGATATCCTAGGCATAAGTACAATATATATAGGAGGAAGTGAGTCTTATTTGATCATCAAATTGTGAATTGTGTTCTCATTGTAGATATTTAGAGATTTTCTCCATTAAAGTGGCTTGTTGTTCTCAATTATTATGAAGTATTTATAAAATATTTAATATTATAATCCTCCTTTGTGCAATTTATTTCATTATATACCAAACATTCCTCATAATTTTAAAACAATTCTTTAGTCATACTTTAATTAAATATATTAGTCATTTGTTCTTCATTTGGATAAAATTGTATATTGTCAATAGTTGCTTGAACAAGAACTTGAATGTAGTGAACATCAATATTAATTATACTTTGGTTTAGCATATGTAGCAATGAAAATAGTACGCCCCACCTTTGAGGAATGGAGCACAAAGGTAGGGTTCCTATTTCACACTTGTTACACTCAAGGAAACCTTAGAGATCTCAATCAGAAGATAGAACGGGGGAAAGAGATCTTGCAATAAGGTATCCTAGGGTTTGATTAGAGACAATAAGAGGGTTCACCACCAAGCTAGGGCTTGGAAAGACAAAAAATGAATGCAAGATGCAAAGTACCATGCAAAACCTAACCAAATGACTTAGGAAATGAAATTGAAAATCAAGATATCAAACAGAGGTGCACTTGGAAGAGTGATGAGATCAAAACAAGCTCCAAAACCCTAAAAATTTGTTGTTTGATGCCCATTGGGACTCATACGCCAGTCTGGGCAATTTAGTCCCAAACTAGGTTTTTTGTGCCAAAACTGGAATCTAACAGTGCTTAATCTGAATCTCCTGAAACCCAAAAAATGGCAGTACTGGGACTCATACGCCCAAGGTGGCGTATCAGTCCCAATATGCTTTTTCAAAGGGCTAAGACCTGAATTTGCTCTCCTAACTCTGTTCTTTCTGTCTCACTTTTTTTTGGGTTGAAACTTTGATTTTCAACCTATAGGAGACTTTTTGTGATCTTACCGACAAGGAAACAACTAGGACAACTTTCTTCAATCTTGTAACTTAGTCTTCAAAGATCTTTCAAGCTCCAAGACACCTAGATCTGCAATCACACATGTAGAGAGAGAGAAACTTGATTATTAGAGAAGAGGAGTTTTCCTTAGTCAAGCCTCTTTTAGGTAATTAAACCAAATGATGAGATAATGAAATAAGGACATGAATATGAAATGTTCATGGAACATGAAACATGAATAATGATACCTTGAATGATGTTGTGATACATGAATCAATAATCTAACATGAAGTGGCCATGAAGGATGTAGATCTTGATCTTGAAATAAGTGTAGAACAATGCTTAGTCTTGGATCTTGAATGCAACATCACAACACTAGCTCAACAACATGTTTGATGTTTGATAACCTTAACATGATGATGGATCTTGAATTGCTGCAACAATTGATGAAGAATTCTACCCTTGAATGCTTTAAAGATGCTCTTGAATACTCTTGTGAAGTCTTGTAAACTCTTGAAGGCTCTTGTAAACTCAAGTTTTCTATAAGGCATGCTCTCTTGAAAGTCTTAGGTGAAAATGAGTGAAATAACCTTGTATCTATACTTATTTATGCCGAATTTCCTGAATTACAACACTACAAGCCAACATTAGATCTAGGAGGATAAAATACTGCTAAGAATTTGAATTAAATTTGATTTTGGGCCACATGGGACTCATATGCCACAAGTGGCGTATGGGTCCCATTAGGCTTAACTATGGGACACATTTTAAAAAAATGCTTAGAATGATGCAAAATCAAGATCGAGGCCCCAAAACTTAGGTGGGACTCATACGCCCAAGGTGGTGTATGAGTCCCAGATCACTAAATCTGGGCCACACAACATAAAAACACCTGAATTATGATTGGATGTTGGTTTATGTCGGGATTATCCTCGAAAAGATGCATTAATTAAGGCTTTTGGATGCAAAATAAGGCCAAATAAGGCATAAAGAATCCCAATTATTTAATGAAACCCTAGATTAGTGTGAAAGAAATAGGATACACTTTACAACACCCAGAATAAGGCATAATTAAGCTCATTTAGCTTACAAGTGTCATAAACTTAATGTGAAGGTGCAAATAAATACACTTTACAACATTAAATTAAGGCAAAGTTAGATCAATTTAGCTTAAAAGGACCTTAAATCCAATGTGAATGTGGAAAACACATTACAAAATTGTATCAAGGCAACATTAGGTCCATTTTAACGTTAACCATTCCTAGATTAAGTGTGAAATTGTAAATGACGATATTTTTCTACACTATAGCATGGAAAACTAGATTGTTTGCAACTTGTATGGTGCTTTGATTGTCACAATATGAAGTAGTAAAATGTTTTAGAAAACCAAGCTCAAATAAAATATTTCAAGGCCAAACTACTTTCTTTTCCACTTCTTTTGCTACTCTATATTCTACTTTACATGAAGAAAATGATACAATTGTTTTAGTTTTGCTACTCTAGATAATAGGGCTTGATCCAAGCTAAAAAAATAAAACCACCAATAGATTTTCTATCATCTATATCACCACCCCAATCTGAATATATAAATTCAACCAAAGAAATTGAGGGTTTATAGGCATAGTGGATATCATAGTGTATTGTCCCATGAACATATCATAAATAATTAATGTAGCAAACCAATTACTTTCTATAGGTGCTAGCATAGATTTTGGTATTAGATTGATCAAAAAATAAATATATGGTTTAGAATGAGATAGATAAGTTAAGCTATCTACAAGTTCACTATTTAAAGTAACATGTACCCTCTTGGAAGTACATTCTTTAGTAAATTTGAATACAAATTGTTCAAAGGGAGTAGAAATATGCTTGCATTCAAACATGTTATTTTTTTCTAAAAGATCTAAAGCATATTTAGATTGTGAGATGAATAATCCATCATGTAGCCTACAAAATTGCATAAACCAAGAAAATAATTTAGTTCACCCAAATCACTCATATGAAATTCCCTTTTAAGATCCAAATTTAAATTGTCATTTAATAAAGGTTATGATGTTGATCTACAAAACTTCCAGTGGTTGATTCATATATATTTCCTCATTTAAATTGTCATTTAAGAAATAATTTATAACATCCATTTGATGAATATGCCACATGAGACTAAAAACCTAATTCTAATTGTATTCATTTTGTCAACTAGAGCAAATGTTTCTTCATAATCAACACCTTTTTATTGAATCTCAAGTAACAACCAATCTAGCTTTGAATTTTTCTATAGCTCTATATGATTTAAATTTTTTTTTGTACACCCATTTACAACCAATAAAATTCTTACCTTTGGGGAGTGGCACAAGTTCCCAAGTTCTATTCTTTAGTAATGCATTAAATTCCTCTTTCATGGCTTGTTCCCATTCTTTTTTCCTTCTAGCTTTCTCATATGAGATTGAGTTATTTATCTATAAGAATTTGGCTATGAGAACATTGATATTCCTTCCTTAGATCTTCGACCCTTGCCTATATATCTCTTCAACAATCATTGTCTTCTATCTAGTTGAAAGTCCTTCATCATCACTACCTATAGAAAATAGCTAGTCTCAAGCATTAGTTGTTTCATTTTTAATAGTATTATCTTTATTAGAAGTAGTGCACTCATCAACTTCATCAATAAAGTTTCCTTTTATTTTTAAAATATATAAAAAGTATAAATCATTTATGGCTATGAGTTGTAAATGTTCATCAAAATTTACATTTCTAATAATAAAGATCTTTTTTGTTACCAAATCATATAACTAGTGAGCTTTTTGTTCTTCACTATAACCCATAAACAAATAATTTTACTGTTTGGTTCTAAATTTTCCTATTTTCATGTGGGATGTGTGCCCAAAAAATGCATCTAAATACGTTAAAATAGGCAACATGAGGCTTTCTTCAACTCCATGCTTCTTCAAGGGTGATATATGCGAGGGCTTTGGTGGGGATTCTATTCATAATATGTGCAGCACAAGAGAGAACCAAACCCCAAAATTTATTTTGAATTTTTTTAAAATGCAACATGCAATGAGCCATTTCTAATACAATTAAACTTGTAGATTAGCTATCATTAGGGTAAATGTAGTACATTGGAGCATTTTTAGAACATTCTTAGACAAAGATGGAACTACATGAATTAAATGGAAGAATCATTCAACATTTGACATGTGAAAACAAGTACACCCTAAACCCATAATGGAGATTCCAACTACATACTGTAAAAAAAAAAAATTTATTTATAAGAATTCCAATATATACCATAGTGACATAGGCTATCATGGGAATAAATCCACATCAAATTGAATATGTATAAAATAACACTAACATACTATACCACACTTATAGTTGGAACTAGGACATATCATCCTTGTTTTATATGAAATATCATTCATTTCTCATTGCAAGGAAATATTTTCTTACCAAGTTCTATAGTAAATCAAGAGTTTAAAATATTGTAATGTATCATATTGTAGATTTACTTCTAGAAGATAATATTTTGAGAAGATACACACTATTTGTAAATATATTTCATTATAGTTCAAGATTAATGCCTTATGTTAGGAATTTGCAGGCAAGTACAAAGGATATGAACTACCAATTAAATGCAGATAACAAAAATAAAATAGAGAAATACGAAATTATAGAAATAATAGAGGCGAAAGACAATAAGTTTTTAACATCGTTCACCCAATTATCAGGCCACGTTCACAAAAAATAGTCCAATAATATATTAACTTCCAACAAATAACATTTACAATAACTTACAACAATGAATTGAATTGATATCCACTACTCTATAATTTTGTACATAGAGTTATGTGCGCCCAACACATAAACCTACATTTAAACTCTGTCACAAAATGCGACACACACAATTTTTTGTACACTTCACATGCCCTACAACAACAAAATCAAACACCACGTGATTGTTCCTCTCCCTTATGCGTGCATTGCTGCTAGCATTCCATCGTGATTGTTGGAATTCAAACGTGCAGCCAAAAACTATTTGTTTTCAAAAAGTTTTACAATTATACATAACAAAATTTCATAAGGAAACTGACAATAATTTTTTTTTTTAAAATTACTCATTTTTTGCTTCAGGGGCATTGTCCCCAATAGCTCCTGCTAGGGGTGTTGCCCCTAGACCCCCCTTGTGGGTTGCACCCTTGGGCCCTTGCTGGGGGTAATACCCCCCAAAACGTACAAGAGAGGCTCCACCCCCCTTGCATTCCCTTGTTCATTGATTTGGGAGGAAAACACACCAAATAAAGTGGGGAAAATTTAAACTCTAAGTCCTACAAAATAGTGGAGATATATTTTGATGTTGTGTGTTGGGTACAAGGTATCAAGGAAGTTTTTTAGTAAATAAACCATTGAATGCAAGGAATTTTTTATGGGATTAGAAGTCATTATACTTCCACAAAGGGTGGGTAGAGGTCAAGGTTTTAACATTGCAAGAAGAATAAAATAATGTTTGAAATTATCATAAATGTATAAACATACTTGGATACTATTGAATAATATAAAAGAAGAGGTCATAACCTTATCAATAATCTAATGAATGGAGAATAAAATGAAAGAAGAAATACACAAGGTGTCATACCAACTATAGAAGAAGATGAAGACCAAGATTATGTAAATATGTTGAAAGTTATTTCAAGTATCGGTAAGAGACTTAGGATTGAGATTCCAAGTTATTTTGGTAGTTTAAATTCTAAAAGAGTAATAGATTGGTTGAATTCTATAGAAAAATAATTTCAATATGAGGATATTTTAGATCCTAAAAGAGTCGGGTTTGATTTATTTTGAGTAGCATTCATAAAATATTTTTAATTATATAAGTACGTTTTCCAAAACAAATCTATACATATAATGATAGTAGTTAAATGAAGAGTTGAATGGACAAGTGTGAGAATTATTGAGGAAGAATTTGATTAGGGAAATTTTGAGTATATTTGTATAGATTCTAGAGCCATCAATAAGACTATAATAACATATATAATTTCATTGTCAAGGATGGGTTAGTTGACGCTCTACTTGAGTGGAGAAAAGTATTTTAGTAAGATAGATATGAAGAATGGGTATCATCAAGGGTAAGGAGATGAATGTAAGACAACATTTAAAATTAAGAAAGAAGTGAAAAATTAGACATAAGAGACTTATTTAGATGTTTATCAAGTGAAAATACTAGTAATATGGATATTGTATTAGCACAAGAAAGGTTGTATATAATAATTTATTAGAGTTTAGGAAAAATTCTATTATAGATAGTGTATGGTTACAACACAAGGAATATATATGAGTTAAGAGATATCAAATACGAAGAGAAAATAAGTGTTGAGGTAGAAGATTTTATATAGCACATGAAGAAATTACTTGAGGTGAGGAAATATTTCAAGAAAATGAATTTTAAGTATAGGGAGAAGCCTAATATGAGGAAATACAAGTACTATGAGATTGGAGATGAGTTTGCATTATATTTGAGAAATGATATATTTTGATAAGTTGCGTACAATAATATGAATGAATTTTGGGCTATGTAAGGTCATAAAAATAATAATCTAGAATTCATAGGAAGTAGAATTTCCTAAGAGATTTGGCATGTCATTAATGTTTAATATTAGTGATTTGTATAAATATCACAAAGGACAAATAGAAAAAAGTGAAAAATGAATAAGGGAAAATAGAGGTCAGAGCAACAACCTAAATAAATTAAAGAATATTGGAAAATAGAATTGGAAAGTATACAAGGAGAAAAAATATGAAGAATACTTGATAAAATGAAAGGAAGATGTATTCAGGATTATACACAATTGATGTCTACAAACAAGATGAACTATAATGGGTGAGAAGATAATAATTTGTCCCTTTTCAACATTATTGGGTCACCAAAATCAATGTATTTTTAGCATTCTACATATTATATCAATTATATCAAAAAAATTATAATAAATATAACAATGCAAGCTACCATTTTATGACATTTTCTATGTAGCTTTAATTTATAATTTTCTAAAGTAAAATTAATTTTTATCTTATTTTGTTAGTCTTTAAATTTTTATATATTTTTACTATTTTTTGTTGACTAACATTTTACAATAACACATAACTTGAACCACAAATTTAAAAAATCTATGATTCCTTACAAATAGATCATTAAATCCAATATTTAGTGGATGTATACTTGTTGGTCAGTGAATATTTAAATTTTTTAAATTGGAAATAATAAAATTTTAAGACCTATATTTTTTTGTCATACAATTCTATTTATATATATCAAAATTATTATTTTTACATTGGGACAAGGATCTTGTTATCTAGTAATGTGTATTTTTTTTTAATTTTCTAATATATTTTTTAATGTTTCCTTATGTCTCAAATAAAGGTCCTTATTTATTTGTAATGGACCTATGATGATTATAAAAATAAAAATATTTTATAATTTTTGGGGAGTTAATGCTAAGGGATGTGTGTAATTAAAAAATTGTATCTTTGGATGATTTCATTTGACCCCAAAAGTATTAGATGAATTGGTTTTTTCTTAGCATTTTATGGGAGTGGATGAGATTGCATAGGGGTTTCCACAAAAGAGGATTTAATCTAAGCTTAGGGGGTTTCATTTAAGAGACTTAGATCTAAGCCTATGGAGGTTTAATCTAAGGGAATTAGATCTAACGTTGCTAGTCTTAGATCAAATTCACCATGTATTTCTTGACCATGGCATGATTTTATGCTAAAAATAGTGTTCTTCCACCAGTAGGTGTTATGCCCCTACCCCTATGGTGTGTATAGTGTTATGCGTAGTCGTCTTATGACTACCTTAACTCTTAATTAAGTCATATTATCATTATTATATTGTATTTAGTTATTTCGGTCATCTTGGGTGATATCCTAGGCATAAGTATGGTATATATAGGAGGTATAGGTAGGTTATTATCATCACGTTAAGCATTGTGTTCTTGTTGAAGACTATTGGAGGTATCCCCTTGAAAGTAGATTAGGAGGTTGCTCCCTCAAAGTGGCATATTATTATTTATTTTTGATACGCACATAAGAGTTTATATTGAAAATAGAGGAAAATACAAGCGTCTGCAACGCAGGTAAACTATCCATGGCTCACGGCTGAACAAAACACCAACCCTCGGGACACAAGATCACGGTTACAGTCCCATAAAACACCAAAGACCCACCACGGAAACCATAGAAATAGAGAAATGGGTCACAGGCCGACCCACGCCAGCAAGACAAAATTTGCAAAATTTGAACCGAAGAACATGAAAAGAGACAAAACTAACAACGATAATGAAGCACCAGACACAGAGGCTAACCCTCACATAAAACCATTAACTTCCGCGAAACATACAAAGCCGTCTATCCAATCCATCCCCTCGACCTCCACCATCTTCAGTTTTCTCTTCAAGAAATCCACGGCCACCTCCGCAAGCATTCTGTGCCTCGACAGGGCAGGCCCTTTGAGATCTAAAAGAAAAGGGTAAATTTTAACAGCTTCCTCCGTATCCCATAAAAGGGACAAATCAGCTGGGCGCGGAATGCCTTTTCCTGAAAAGGCTGCCTTCAGAGTTTCTTCAATGCCACCGAGCAAGTCGACACGAAACAAGTGCTCCATCAGCTCCAATGCCACCTTCTTCGGGGTCTCCAAGTCTAATAGCACCGCCAGAAAATGCGAGGAGACGTGGGCATTATCTCTGGCATACTCTCGTCTTTGCAGATGTTCAAGACCCAGAATCATTTTGACTGCAACCAGTGACACCAGATCATCCACGGACAAAATGCGCTTTAGTCTCTAGTTAGTGACTTCCCTAAAGGCAATCTGCCTTTCCGTAGCCACTAGAGAGATTGGAGTGTCGACACCAAAGCATTCCAAACCATCAGCCGATATATGAATGGTAAATTTTGACTTTGTCGACCTCTCCATGATGTCAACCGCACCCTACACAGAAACAGAAACTATGCCAAAATATGAAGACAAAGCAACAAAAAAAGATAACAGCAGATCCATAAATAGACCCGTGAGATGAGCCGACTGGCCTCCGCACACGAGAAGGAATAATGGCAGGGCGATCATCGTGTCCTTGCCATGAAGATTTGCTACGAACTAAGTTCCTCCGCCTACATGCCATAATCACTTCGAATGAAGTGAGACGCCACTCGGCCAAACGACAGTCATTTCAATGAAACCCGTACCTGATGTGTCGCAACTTGGACAATTTGAATGCAAACCAAACATACTCCCTGACGAACACCAAGGTTCCGCGGAAATCAAGAATCGAGCTCATTAAACACCAACTTCTCCCCTCGGCCAAAGGAGAGGACATCAAAAATTATGGCAAGGCCACCTCGGCAACAAAGAACTGTCCCGCAACCACCTCACCCCACCCAGGAATTCGAGGGCGAAAGAGTCGGGAGCCCACCCAACCCAATGGAGGAAGCTAAGTTTGACATATTTTGAAACCTGGGTCCAGCATTCCAAATTGGAAAGGAGGCCATCCGTGGTTTATTGTAGAATTGGAGTGATTTATTGTAGAAATGAGTGATTTATTGGCATATTTTTATAGAATTGAGTGATTTATTGGCATATTTTTATTTGGTTTTTAAAGTATTTTTGAAGAGAATATTCAATAGTTAGTATTTTTAAAGTATTTTTGAATAGATTATTCAAGCATATACAATCCAAATTTTAGAAGAATAAGAGTAGAATTGAGTGATTTATTGTAGAATTAGGGTTTCTACCCAATTTATTTGGCATAACTTCCAAATCTTGTTAAATTTATTCTAAATTTTGAGTGGGCTTTTGAAGTAGTTAGAGAGATACCTAAAAAAAATTCAAGATTAATTGGAACATAATTAAGTGTTTATTGCATATTTATGGTTTCCAACAAATTCACTTTCAAGGTTGCAAAACACTTAATTTTTGAGAGATTTTTCTAGGAAAGTCCAACCTAGGCCTTGGTAAGTTACAAAAGATGTTTAGGTTATTTTGACTTCATTTATGTGATCTATTGCAAAATTATCTTTCTAAAACTTCTTCACAACAAAAATTAGCCACAAAAAAAGAAGAAAAAGAAAAATAACAAGAAAAAGAGAAAGATAAAGTGTTACACCCTGATTTATTTTACAAATTACTTTTAACTATTTACACCAAAATGTGTTTTGATATCTATTGATGACTATATGTTATTTGACATTTTGATTAAATTGAATGCAATGCAATGAGTTCCAATTTTAATGGTTATTATTATTGAATAAAGATTATGACGATGTTGTGATTAATAACGGGCTAACTATTTGATTGGATTTCTAAGTAAAATGTAGGACCAATTTCTTACCTTGTAGAGGGAGAGGGAGAGTATCACCGAAGAGAGGAGTATATAATTTGGAAATAAACAAATTTATGTCAATTGAATTGAAGCACACACTCACGTAGGTCTAAGAAATCAATTTGATAAGTACCCTAGTCCTATCATTGAGTCAATTGTTGTGTTTTATCTAAGTTGGGTCAAGCCATAGGGTTCGATTGAACCTTGTTGGTTCTTTGGACTATTATATTTTGATAAGGAAAAATAAAGTGATATATGTACAAGAATCATTTTATTTCTTTGATTTGTCAATCTTGATTATAAGTCAAATCGACTATCATTAAAATGTATAAAATAATATATATATATATATATAACAACACATTGTGGGGAATATAAACCTTCGTTGAAGGCTTGAATATAGGAAAATTTAAATGGCATTACAACCATTGTTGTGGGAAAAAAGATGACACCACAATCCCAATTTTTTGTTTTAGCCACTAAATGGCAATTAAACTAACTAATGAATACATAGTTATCAACCATTGAGTGAGTCATGTGAGTGTGGTGAATTAGACTGTTTGGTCAAGCCTTTTAAGGGTGATAGCTATTATTATTAGCATGTTAAGTTGATGAAAGTGTGGTGCCAAATTTATTCACGGCAGTTGGTAATTAATACCAATAGTTTAGATTGAGGTTTCGGGTGTTAAGGGAGTAAAAATGAATTTCATTTGGTATCATTATTCATTTTTCTTAGTTTTGGGAGAGCAGCGATGAGACTAGCAGAGAAGAGTTAATTTCTTATTATTCTCTTTTTGCATTGTTATTTGATATTGATTTTTGTGAAGAGAGTTGCGATGAGGACGTGATAGGAGAGATTTTTTTATTCTTTTCTCATGCTTTTTGGGAGTGATAGATAAGAGATAGAGGATAACATTGGAGTGTATTATTTCAGAGAGCTTGTGATTGTTTGTATCATCATGTTCAGGAAAAGTATTTGGGTTGAGCTTAGTTATAGAGCATTTGAGTCTTATATATATGTAATATATATAGACAATACTCTCAGTTTTGAGCAAAGAGATATTTGTTGTCTTTAAGATTTATGGATAAACTATGTGCATCTTTTTACATCAACGTTTCAAATCATACTCTATGATCCATCATCAGGATAAAAATCAGAAAGAGAGAGAAGTGAAAGATGAGATAGCAGACTTGGATATAAAAGGAGAGGGATTTAGAGGGTTGGGAAGCACAAGACCCCAAAAAATGTGCCAATATGTAATATAATATATCATAAAACACAAAAAGTTATAAACCACAATATAAAAATTATCCATAATAGAAAGGATGTCAATAATGATTAGAGATCACAAAGAAATGCAACAAGATGATATTGTAAGTTATTATAAAAAAGAGAAATTATATTATATAAGGAAATTTTTTTAGCAATGAGTTAAAATATAAAATGAAATAATAGAAGGGAAAGGGAAAGCTTAGACACAAAAAATGAAGATACAAGAGAAAAGAAAATACAAAAGCAATAATAAAATTATAAATCATAAAGTAAAGAAAGGAAAAAAGTAAAGTAAAAATACCAATAAATTCAAAGATTAAGGAGATAAAAACTAAATGATTATTATTAAGAAGATATTAAAATTAAAAATGAAACACAATGTAAAGAAGATCCACAAATTAGAAATTCAAAATAAAGAAAAGATAACCTTAACAAGAGCAAAGAAGAAAATTTCAAGAAATGAAATAAATTAATTATAAAAAACTAATATTAACAACAAAAGATGATAAAATAAAAGAAAAAAAAAACAAAAGCAGGAAAATAATAAATAAAAATAATCAAAAGAGAAATGGATAAACACAAGAAAAAAATAGAATAAAAGAGACAAATTAATAATAAAAACCGTAATTAATAACAATGTGAAATAAATCAAACAAAAGAAACCAAAACAAAAGAAGGAAAATAATATATTAAATATTAGGATTAATAGAAGAGGAAAGTAATAAACACAAAAAATGGAAATAAATAAAAAGATATGATTAAATTAAATACACTAAGATAAAAATGAAAATGAAGGCTAAAATGAGAACAAAATAAAGACAACAAATTAAAAGAAAATAATCAAAAAAAGAAAAGAAAAAAGAAAGACCTAAGAAATATAATGATAAACAATTACAAGCTATTTGTTGAAGGAGTTTTACAAGCAAAGTCTGAGGTTCAACAATTACAAGCTGAGTTTTCTTGGAAAAAGTATGTCAATCATTATGATTGTGATATTGGAATTACAAAAGTACAGAACAAAGAGTAACCTGGGCATGTTTACACACTTTATTATTACTGTGTAAATTCGTAGTTTCATTTTATAGTTTTAGTTTTTAAAAGTTGAAGGAATAGTTAATTATTTTGATGATTTTTTTTTTAAAAGATGCAATGCACCTATATTATTAGGGGTAAATGCTTTTGACCAAAGATATGAACCAGGTACAAGAAACCACAAGAAACTACCGAACCCACAAGCACAATGGCCCAACGAAGGCACAAGGCTTGCGAGCTCATTGGCCCAATGAGGGTTTGAACCCTGGTGGTCATCACTACAACCAAGTGACTTGACCACCAAACCATGCCCTTATCACAATTACATGTTAAAATAGAGAAAGATTAATCTAATTTTTTCAATTTGAAACAATAATTTCATTAATCTTTCTTTCACTCTGAGATGGACAAGAGAGTAGAAATTTATTTCTCTACTGTGTTTTTGATATGATAAGCAACATTTATAGGGTGTTGTACCCTACACGGAGAGCCCCAAGGGCCAGAAAGTTCTAGAACAACAAAACATTAAATAGACTTAAGCACCAAAAAACATAACCAAAACAAGATACAGATCAACAACACATTGGACCAACAACAAACCAACAACAAATTAGCTAGCTTTTTCCCAGTTCTTCAACAACAGCTGAACCATATCATCCCCAACCCATTATGGGTGGTCCTTGGTCTTTTTCAACTCCATCTCTTCCTTCATAGCAGCCAACAGGGTACTAGTGACACAGTGGATCATCCTGATCGTGAATCGAGTCAACCTATACATTTTTTTGTCCAGGATGTCCAATCTCTCTTTCAACACACCAACCTCCTCCCCACCGCTCATAGTGTACTCAAGAACATTCTGCTCCATCCCCAACGGCTCCGAAGAGTGGGAGGCCAAAACCTCTTGTAGATCACCACCCGAGTCAAGAACCGAAGAGGGCCCTCTGACTTTCTCACCAAGCTCATCCTTAGACACCACATCAACACAGCTATCCTTGCTATCCAACAACTCCTCCTCTGTGTCCAGGTCTCTAACTTGCACTTTCTTTTTGTTCTTAGCAAGCCTACCTGAATGTCTTATAATTGCATCACAACCAGTAACCACAGTTTCCACCACCACCATATCCCCCAAGGAATCCTTTCTGACAACATGCTTCCCTTTATTCAAAGGCACCTTCTCCTCCTTACCCTTCTTCTTCAGACCATGTTTACTAGGAGTCCTAGCAGGAGTAGACTTAAGGTCACATAAGCTAATTTCCACACTGGCTTGGGCAGTACCCTCAATACCTTTGAGTGTTTTAGTAAGAGATTTGGGTTTCTCAGTAGGGACTGGGTGATTCTTTTTAACAGGGCCTTTAGACTCAGTCAGAGATAATTTGGGCACAGTGGGGTTCTCAATTTCCTCAATACGAATCAAATAGGTTTAGGCAGGCATAAAGCTAGAAGAAAATGGAAAATTCTAAGAATAAGACCTTGATGGAGTGGAAGAGGAGTAGGCTCATTGGGGTTAGTAGTGGCTGAAGAAATAAACTTTTCAACAGAATTTTTGAGGTCAATCAACAAGAAAAAGGGAAAGCTCGGAAGAACTTTATGCCTAAGGTGATTTAACAAAGGGAAATGGTAGAAGAAGTAAGTTTTGTACCTTCCTTCCAATGTGACATACTTCATCAAAGCCAGACACACCTGGTCCCATGGTTGTGGAAGAGCCTCCCGATCAAACCCAGACTGGTTGTGCACCAACGCCTCCTCGCCAATGAAAAATTTGTTCATGCTCTCATTATCCTAGGTCTTGGAAAGTTTAGGATGCTTCATACTTGTGCTCTGCAGATCTGTCGCCTACTCAATAAGTTCATCATCCACTGTGAAGGAGATGCCACCCATGGAAACATGACGATTCTTCCACGAACTAATGAATTGAGTAGACAGATTTGGGTCATGACCCACCAGCCTCTCCATGAGAGGAGCAATGTTGCCTTCGATGCAAATATGCTAGACAAGTGGATCCTTTCAAAATTCATTGCAGTTATCTGGTTTTGTCTGCACTCTTTCTCCTCCCATAATGCCACACTTCACATAGTATAACTAGGAACTCTGAAAACACAGAAGATTAGGGAAAATAGCCAAGTGAAAAAAACCCCACAATTAGACATTTAAGCCGCGAACGACCAAATTTGATTATCAACCCAATGGACAAGTCACACACATGAGCAAGAAGCTTTCCTGAAGACATCCTAGTGGAGCCATAAATTGGTATTATATTGTGAAAACAAAAAATAAGGAAGAACATGCTAGGCAGGGAAGGATTGCCTTCCACGTCGCAAAAGCACATAAATCTAGGCAGACTAGTCGTGGGGCTAGAGTTAGAAATTTCTAATTTGATGGATTTAAAAGGTTGGCCAACTTTAGTGAACCTGCTGGAGGAAGCTAAAAGGCACAAAACCAAGAAAGCAGACAAAAAAGTCCAAAAATGAGCTTAGTTTCATAATTACAAGTCACATCAAAATCAAAAAACACGAATTTGAAAATATGCGAGTTTAAGCAGATTCCCATAAGGAGATTACACCAAGTACGGACCAGGTTAGAATTAGTCAATCGGTACTTGCTATAGAAAATCATAATTTCTTTATTTAAATCAGGCTTCACGTTATAATTTGAAAAGATCCACTTGCAATCCATCCCTTTGATACAACTCATCATCCATCTCATCACCTCAAGGAGACCACAAAACCCTAAGAATAAGCAAGTGGGTCCCCCAACAATCTAGCTAAGCAAATGTGTTGTCATCATTGGTCAAGTAAGGGCTTTGTTCCTTAACTATAATACTCTGAATATTTGGCTGAAAAAGACTTAAATCATGCCAACATTTGGATATTTTCCAATGTGTGCTTAAATTGGCTAAAGCATTAGAAACTTGGTTTCTTTCTCTATAGATATGAGTAGCCACATTTAAATTTAGCTTCGACACAAGGAACCTTATTTCAAGAAGAACATCCTTAGTGTTCAATCCCAACAGTCTTTCATAATTTATAGCATCAATAATGGATTTTGAGTCCCCTTCAATGTGAAGGTTCTCAATCCCCAGAGAAATAGCTATATGTAAGCCTTTTAACAACACACGTGCTTCCACTATCATAGAAGAGTGAATACCAATCCCCCCAGCATAGCCAATCACTAAAAAACCTTTGTGATTTCTAATCACTCCTCCAATACTTGCTCTGCCTGGGTTTCCCTTAGCAGCCCCATCAAAATTAAGTTTGAACCAGTCTCTATTAGGTGGTTTCCAAATAGTAGCCCTCCTAGCAAGAATTTTAGAGTTATCATAGGAATTGGCATCCAAGTTCTAGTGCCAACATTTAGCCATGCTTATTTCCATCTCAGTTGGACCAATATCTAGGGTTTTACCATTGAAAAGAGAAATATTTTCCTCAATGAGCTCGCCCCAATGCCAAAAACCTCTTTCAGGTTCATCTTAGTGTTTCTGAATATCCTATTGTTTCTTTCTTTCCATAGGCACCAACAAATAATGGGAGGAACTTGGTTCAAGATTTCCATAGTTAAAGGATGGGAAAAGGGACCAAACCAACTTAAAATAAAATATATGATATCTTTACACATAATCCATTGAATCCCTAATATTTCAAACGCTAGCTCCCACACCTCAAGAGCAAAGGGGCAGTGTAATAGTAGATGATTAATAGTTTCTTCATTGCTTTTACACAAAAAACATTTGTTGGGGATTTGGAATCCCCTTATCCTTAGATTGTACTGTGTAAGAATTTTCTTATGACACACAGTCCACCAAAAAAATTAACTTTCGGTATCATGTATCGATTCCAAACCTTCTTCCATAGAGTATTCACCACACCCTAGTCCGTCAGCTGTCTGTATGTAGTTTTCACAGTAAGATCACCTTGGTGATCATGGATCTAGAAGAACTCATCCCCATGGGGGGGAGGGGGTATTCTAGTAAGAGTGAGTAACTCCTGTAGGGATTTAGCAAGAATACACAAATTCAGGGATAAAGGGCAACAACTACTAATCTCCTTCCATTTCTTGGCTCTCAAAGGCCCTATCAGGTAGTCACTAATATGTATGCCAAATACTTGAATAGCCCAACCCATAAGGACTCTAAACTCAGAAGAATCCAGGGGAAAGTTGTAAGGAAATCTAAGGAGGTATCTTATAGAAACTCCAAATAGTAGTGCCTTCTGCTAACTTTCATTTCATTAGGTTGCCTCAAAGACACGTACAACTATGTCCTAAAGCAGAAACAGACACAATTTATTTCCACATTGATCCTTCTGAGAGAAGCACATGTAAATTCAATAACAAACAATAACAGATTCTAGAACAAGAACCATTACAGAAGAAAGATAAGACAGAAAACATAACACAAAGATAATGGCTTAAAACATAAATACTGTGACGTACGTGGGGAAAATCCTTTCGGATAAAAAACCCTACACTCCAAAGATCAAGCCATTGTATTATCAACAATAGAGCGAGTTTAATCTGATTAGGGATCATAGCCTCTTGAGATTCATCTTGTTCATTAGAAAACAAGTGGTAGCAAACTTTGATTGAGAGATCAACCATGGCATTCTTGATTGGGAGAGATATCAACTTTCAATATACTCACACTCTCTCTTCCCTCTGCCCGGCCTTCATGGCCTGGGACTTCGGCTAGCCACTGGGTCTTCTCTCTAGCCGGCTCTCTCTCTAGCCCTCGGCTCTCATACGCCTCTCTTGAACATCTAATGCATACATCTATACATTCATTCTCAATAGGCTATGTGAATTGGTTCAAGATCATAAAACAACAATCTCCAACACAACATCCTTATCGTCGTTCCATTCTGGTGTAGATTTTTCCTTACTTGGACCGTTCCGGTTCAGCTGCAAAATCAACCCGCCAACCATTTGAAATTTTCTTCCCTCGATTGTCCGCGAGCCACCATAGGGTGATCAAAGCGGTCATGAAACAATCGAGTTAAGCATGTCGGTGAGACACGAGAAGTGTCTCCTTGGTGCTCAAAGGATTCACAGACGATATCTGCATAGGTTCCAATAGTCAGCAAGAGATTATATCAAACGCCATGAGTCATACCAAAACCACTGAGCATCCAATGTATTCCTATGGTAAGAGATTTCTCATCGGTAAAGACTCATCTTGAATGCCACAAGTCATATTGATCTCAAAAATACCATCAACAAGACTACCGCAGATCACCAAGACCTCATACCAAAGTCTTCAAGTCATGCCGTCATGATTTTTCCATTCGGTGAGACAAACATCTTTCGTCAAGACCTCACACCGAGCACATTAGCATTTCCATGAAACCCATCTATGGCTAAGACATTCAACTATAAGCCAAGAGGTTCCGCGAGATCTCATGTATGTTACTCAAAGCTTTGTGATTGGAAAGACGTTAGGTCTTTTCACCAGAACAATCCAGAGCATAATCATGTCATCCCAAAAGAGCTTTTTACTATCGGTGAGACTTATCACTTTCGTCAAGACATCAATACAAGCCTTCATGTGCTGCTCCAGTGCATCGTGGGTGAAGATCGGCAACCGACAAGACTTCTTAGGGGCTTTCCGGCCTTAGCGAACTCGCTTTGTTAAGCCCAGAGTCCGCAGAAGAAGAGCATTGACATCATATTCATTGAGACTTTATGCAAAGTCCTCGTGTTTCTCCAATGACTCCATTCGCTAGGAGTCTCACCGAAAACACTCGATCACATGTTGCTTTGTCGGCCAGACATACCGCTGTCGCCAAGAGGTTACACCAAGCCTCTTATGTTACACCGAAGTCACACAACCATCGACGAGACCAACACATGTCACCAAGACTTCACGCCGAAGTCTCGAGGTTACCCAAGCCCACCTTTGTAGCTAGGAGTCATCGCAGAGACACATCCCACACCCCGTCCCGGTGGGATAGCGCCCAGATTGCCAAGACTTCATAAGCGGAAGCCTCTCCCAGGTATTTACCGAAGACTTTCAAGTTTACGTGGGTGGAGACATCTTCGATCACTAGGACTTCCTACCGATAGAAGCAAGTCATTCGATTACCACATCGTCCAAATGAACCAAAGGTCACACCGATATCAGCAAGACTTCCTATCATCGTCGAGACATCATCCCAACTGTCCAAGGGTACGTCGAAGATTTTAGATGCCGATCGCCAAGACATTTAGGAGGTCACAGCGATAGTCAGGATCAACTAGTAGATTAGGCGGAACATCTCCATAGTCTCAACTGAAATTATAAAGGTTTTGACCCTATGAATGAGGCACATTTTTCCAACAAAGCCAAGCAACCAAGTGTCTTCCCAGAATTTGATTTTGCTTCCATCACCAATCCTCCATTTGATCCCTTTCCTCAAAAGATCATGTAGGCTACAAATCCCCTTCTAAACTAGGGATCCCTGAGGGTGGGCCTCCATTAGGTAGTCAACCAGAGGTCTGTTCAGAAGATACTTAGCATTCAATATCTCACACCAATCCTTTTTATCCCTTAGATGATCCCACCCAACCTTGGCCATGAGAGCTTTATTAGAAATAGTAATAGTTCTTATTCCAAGCCCACCACTACTTTTTGGTTTGAAAACCTTATCCCATTTAACCAGAAAAAGCTCTTTTTTTCCTTTGTACCAGACCAAAGGAAGGATCTTTGGATTTTCTCAAAATTCTCAGCAATATATCTAGGCATCTTGAATAGGGATAGGAAGAAAACTGGGATACCTTGAAGAATAGCAGATAGAAGCTAAAGCTTACCTACATGGCTGAGTAAAGAACCTTTCCACCCAACAAGCTTACATTGAATCCTCTCTAGAATGGAATACAATAACTCCTAAGTGACTTCTTTGACAATTAGGGGCAACCCTAGATAGACCAAAGGTAGGGATCCACTCTGACAGCCCGGGACAACAGTAACTCAGACTTGTAGATTAGGAGTGTTGTTAAAGAAGTAAATCATTCTTTTGTTGTAGTTGATGCATTGCCCTGAACAAGCCACATAGTTGTTGAGACAATTTTTCCATTTCCTGGCTTCCAGCACCGAGGCTTTCCTAAATAGGAAAGTATCATCCACAAATTGTTGAATCACCGTCAGATGAAAGTTAGTAGCATCTTTGATCCCTTTGATTTCCCCCTCCACCACCATTCTGGAGAAGTTCCTGCTTAGCACATCTACCACCAATATGAATAAATAGGGCGACAGGGGATCTCCCTGTCTGAAACCTTTCCCAACATTAAAAAACCCAAAGGGGGAGCCATTAACCAGAACAAAGTACTTAACCGTAGTGACACATTCCATAATTAGATTTAACACAAATTGATTAAAGCCAAACTTAGCAAGGACTTTAGGAAAAAAATTCCAGATCACCTTATCATAGGCCTTGGATATGTCAAACTTAAGGGCCATACTAGCATAGTTACAAATATCCATGGCGTGGATGATTTCATGTGTTGCAATGGTAGCATCAAGGATATTCCTACCAGGTACAAAACCTTTATGAGTTGGGCTGATGATTTTGTCAAGAAGCAGTTTGATATGGTTAACCAAAATTTTGGATAGGATTTTATAAAATGTATTGCATAGGCTGATAGGTCGAAAGTCAGTCATATGTTGAGGATCTGCTATCTTGGGGATAAGAGCAATGAAAGTGTGATTTAGTTGCTTGAGAATCTTACTCGTCTTAAAGAAATCTTGAGCAGTAAGAATAAGGTCTTCACTAACAATCTCCCAAAAGGTCTAAAAGAAGGCCAATGGGAAACTATCAGGGCTCGGAGCTTTGAATGCCCCCATGCTAAAAGTAGCCATCTTTACTTCCTCTGGTGTGGCAGGACTAAGGATCCCCATATTGTCAATCTAAGAAATTAATTTCAGTAATGAGTCTAGCAGTTGACTATCAAGAGTTGGGTTAGGAGCATCAAAAGGAGCTGCATAGGCCATCTGGAAGTAGTCTGAAACCACCAAACCAATAAGGGGGGGCGAACTGACCACCTCACCCTAGGCATTGTTCAACTTATTTATCTGGTTTCTCCTCTTATGTTTAATAGCAGAAATATGAAAGAAGGAGGTATTCCTATCTCCTTCTTTCAGCCATTGAACCCTGGATTTCTATTTCCAAAAAAAATCCTCTTTCTTGAGAATTTGTTCCCATTCTCCCTGACACTCTTTCTCTTGGATGCAAGTGGAGAGGCTGGTATCACCCTCCTCCATTCTCTTTTGAATCAATTTTATGTTATCCCTTGAGATTCTTTTCTGTTGAAAGACATCCCCAAAGACCCTTTTATTCCAACCCTTCACCATACATTTAATGTGTTTTAATTTAAAAGAGATTCAGAACATGGGGGACCCATGAACTAGAATATTCCACCATTCAACAATTTTCATTTTGAAATCAGGGTGGAAATTCCACATGATTTCAAAACAGAAAGGAAAAGGACCAACAACAAACTGGTCGCACAAAGTTAGCAGCAAGGGGTTGTGATCATACACCATCCTAGGCAGAGCCCTCAGAGAGGCCCTAATCTGACTGTACCAGTTGCTGGAGCACAAGAATCTATCAAGACAGACTTGAATTAGGTCTTTACCCATACGTCTGTTAGATCAAGTGAAAGCTTGGCCTGAAAAATCAATATCAATCAGGCTCGTAGAACTCAAAAAGCTAGCCAGGTCAGACATACTATCAAAATATTCAATCAGCCCACCACATTTCTCAGAGGGGAATAGTGGGGAATTAAAGTCTCCAGCCACTAGCTAGTGCAAACCATCATTATTTTTTATCCAGTTAGCCAACAACAACCAAAGAGAAACTCTAGCATTTATGAGGTTGGGTGCATAAACATTAATAAGAGACCACAATCCTCCAGGGGAATTAAACAAAACATCAACACTATTCTTGCAACAAAATAGTTCAATACCCCTAAATATGGAGGGGTTCCAGAGCACTGGAAGACCACCAGAGGCCCCTTCCACATCACTATAAAAGAAGGATGACCCTGACCAAACATAGTTAGCAACATTCTCAAAATTTGCTTTCTTCATTTTAGTTTCTTGTAGGAGCAGTACATCTAACTTATGTTCTAGAACATAGTTCTTCAGCGCTAGTTGCTTATGGGAGCTATTCATCCCCCACATATTCCAAGACATTACCTTCATTTTTGACCTTTTTTTGAAGACACTTCCAATGTCTTCTGTTTTCCCAACTCAATCTCATTTGTGGTCTCTTGCAGGCAAGTGGATCTATGGCTAGGCCTTCCTGGCTTTGAGTCACCTCCCACATCATCCTTTTTCTTCCTTCCCCTCTTTTTCAAAGTTATCCAGTTCTCCTCATCCGCAATAGATACCTAGGAAGAATCCTCCACGATGAGACTATACGCCTCACCCAAGCCAAAATCCTCCCAAATTTCACCATCTTCACCAACAGTCTCACTGGTACAAGTAGAATCCACCTCTAACAATGCACCACCAACAAAAACTTCATCCTCAAAAGTCTTGTTAAAAGCAGGATCTACTTCCAGAACCCCAACATTAGCCACCTTCTTAGTTAAGGAAATATTAGCTAGACCTTCAGTTGGATCAATCTTTGTCTCAGACCCATGAGAAGGATCTCCTGGGATAGGGGGTTCACTATTAGCTCTTGACTCCAAAACTAGAGCCTTAGGAAGCACTGCAGAAGGAGAAGCACTACCTTTGGAAATGTCAATACTCCTCATAGCAGAACCAGAAGGAGCATAAGAGACCCCAACATTAGGGTCCTTATTAAAGGAAGACTTGCAATCAAAAATTACATGCCTAGGTTTGGCACACTTCTGACAATAGACCACCACATTTTCATAGCACATCAGTTGGACCCAGGATCCAAACTTGGAGTAGAGTTTGATAGTATTTGATAAAGATTTGTTAACACTAATATTCACACAGAAGCAGGAAAACACCAACCTAGATTTCGACCTGGTTATGGAGCCAGAGGTGATGAAGTGACCCAAAGAGTCACCAATGCTCTTAAAGATAGAATCATCCTGGTATTCAAGCGGTAACCCAGGAAGGTGGATCCAAATTGGAGTTGACTTATTTAGATCCACCTCTAGGTTAAACCCCAGCTTCCAGCGACATAAGGCCAAGCTGTGTTTTCCATAGACCCAAGGTCCAGTAGATAGAATCAAGACAAGATCTTCAGACATAGTGAACTTGAAAAGAAAAAGTCCACCTGATACAGCACAGATCTCCACACTCCCCTTGAGCCACCACTTAAAAACCACCCATTTCTAAACCATATCCACGGTAGGTCGAAAGGAGAGAAACCTACCCACAACTATGTTTTCCATGGATGAGAGAATCCTGTCATTGATTGAGTCAGAAATAGTGAAATACGTCCCTGACACAATAAACTCATCCTCAAGAGGAGGCGGAGGGATAGCACCCTATTTACTATTGGTTAAAACATCTTTCCATCCAATGGTATCAAAAGGAATCATAATCGCCGACACTTCAACCAATGACACGGGTTGCGCTGAAGTATCCGCGGTCAAAAGAATAGTCCTACCAGGAGTGTCTCCGGAGGGACATGAGTTCATAAGAGATAAGGCAAGGCTTGGGTCAGGCATAGCCAGAGGGGGACCGTGGGGTACCCCCAAGGAAGATTCCACCATGTGTGTAGGAAGTTCAAATGTGGCCAGAGGGCAGAGCGAGCGGGAAATTCTTTTTCCTCTACATTCAAAATGAAATGTATATAAGAATATATATGTATATATATATATATATATTTATATTAATATTATGTAAAGAATATTTCATGTTATGTGATTATAAAATTAAAAGATAAGCAAGATGCTTTTACTATTGAGTTAACTGAATGAAAGCAACTTAATAATTTGATTTGTTGAAATATTTTCAAGTAATTCAACATAGTCTTATTATGGATAAAGGAAGTGGGTATTATACATTGCATTTTACTAGCACTATTATTGTGTTCTTGCAGATATAACCATGAGGAAAAACATAGAAAATATGAACTATTTTAAAATAAATGATCTTATTGTTAATGGTCAATAATATTTTATTTTACTTAGTTGATAAGTAGTCGAGAACTTAAATGTGAGACAAAGTGTCTCGAGTTGATGACATTGTTTGGTAGCATTGTAAACCATATGTGCATGAAATTAGGAGAGTACTTTACTCTTACTTATTTTGAGTGCAAGTACTTGAACAAGTGGCAGTTTCCAAGTCCCAAGATGTTATGAGAACATAACATGGGTGTTTAAAGTCAGGAAAAAATTTCCACCTTAGTTTTTTACCGAATTTAGTAAGTTATTGTTTTATGATTTAGTATCCTTATGAAAGGTCAAACAAGCAAGTCAAACAATTAGTCATGTGTTAAACCTTAGGTCAAGGTGGTTTCTAAGTTGAGTTAGAGGTGTGTGAACTTATTACCTTACTTCTTAAGGAAGTGTTGATATGTTTCAAATATTTGTTCAAAGTAATGAAAAAGTCTTTGCTTGCATTATTTGGTTCACCATGATCTAGATTGCATATCCAATTAGATTGGTCATACTTAGTTAGGATGTCTAAATTTGTATGGTCAATTGGTTATGTAGGACACAACACTAGGAACTTAGATGTAATACTTGTGGATTCCTTAGTCTACACTCTTTGTGAAGGGTAGGGCCACTTCTAGTTGGAAGGTGTGCGGGGGACCATCAATTTGTGGTTGGAGGTAAAGTGCTCAGGTGATGCTCTCCCTCTTGCAAACAACAACATCGATACTTGTGAAATAAAATCATTTTTCAGATTTAGAAGACTTGACCTTGTATTATTATTATATTATGTAAATTTGTACACTTGAAAGTATTTCATGTACGATTTATAATTGAAATTTTTTATCTTATTTCTCAAGTTGAAATTAATGTATTTCAAATTAAAAATTTATATTATAAATTCATATTATGATCATGTGCAATAAATGATGTATGAAAAAGAAAAAAATTTCTATCCTATTTTTAATCATATGCTTATATTTATTTCTATGGTAAAAACCTAAGTATTTACTTTATAGTCGAGTGAGTACATTATAGAAAGATAAAAAAAGAGCAAGAGCAATAACAAGAATAAGAGCAAGAGCAAGAGAAAAATAAAGAGAAATAAAAAGAACAAAAATAAGAGCGAGAACAAGAGAAGGAACAAGAAGCAATAGCAGACGAAGTAGAAGTAAAAAAGAAGATGAAGAGGAAGAAAAAAAAGTTAGCATTGAGGAAAATGCTTTTGTAAAGATGAGGTCAATGTTATGCCCCTACCCTATAGTGTGTATGGTGTTATGAGTAGTCCACTTGTGGCTATATTAACTCTTAATTAAGTCATATTATCATTATTATATTATTATTTAGTTATTTAGGTCAACCTAAGGCTTATATAGGGTTATGTAGGTCAACCTAGGTGATATACTAGGCAAAAGTATGGTATACATAGGAGTTATAGGTAGGTTATTATCATTATGTTAAGTATTGTGTTATTGTTGAATATTATTGGAAGTATCCCCCTTAAAGTAGATTAAGAGGCTGCCCCCTCAAAGTGGTATATTATTATCAAGTATTTGAAGCATATTTCATATTATATTTTTTTCATGCAAATGATTTTATGACAAGCTTGTTATGAAGTAACTTTCACAATAGAATAATATGATGCAAATACTTAATAATATGTTACTTTGAGGGGGAAACCTCATAATCCACTTCAAGGTGGATACCTCCAATATTCTTCAAGAAGAACATAATACTCAACATGATGATCATAACTAACCTATACCTCATCCATATACCATACTTATGTCCTAGATACCACTTATGTTAGCTTAGATACTTAAGGATAACTACTAGGATTACCTAAATAGATATGTATAATTATAATAATAATTAGGTAACTTACTTAAGAGTTAAGGTAGTCACAAGATGACTACTCATAACACAATACACACTATATGGGTAGGGGAATAATAGTGGGACACATTATTTTTCTTCAATCCTTTTGGTTTTCTTTTATTTTATGTTCTTGAGTAAAATTGATGTCAACATTAACCTATTTGAGTGAATAACATGTTATGATAGAAGATAAATATTTTGAGATTGAGTACTAGAACAAAGATTATGATGTTAATATATTTATATTCTCTAATATTTCTTTTTCTTACGATTATACTATACCCATGGTCTAGTCTTGAGACTAGGGTACCCATGCATCCTAGTATGTCTAGTGTTTTTTATCATATACTAATGTTAACCTAGATGACTTACTCTCCTACTCCCATACTTGCATCTAAAAATGAAGAAATATTTAAAAGTACCCATCTTTGGGAATATTAGAAACACAAGAAGACTATTGAATTCATTGATAGGAGCTAAACCTCATTATAAATACTCAAATATTAAAAATATGCTAAACAATAATGAAAATGTTTATTGGATTGAGACTAAAGTAATTATGATTGATTTGAGAAGTTAAA